>PITA01021981.1:15536-31535 GCA_004023965.1 Spilogale gracilis | reverse complement strand
TCATCCTTTCTGATGGAGGTGTAGTATTCCATTGTATATATGTACCACATCTTCTTTATCCATTCATCTGTTGAAGGGCACCTTGGCTCTTTCCACAGTTTGGCGATTGTGGCCATTGCTGCTATGAACATTGGGGTACATATGGCCCTTCTTTTCACTACATCTGTATCTTTGGGGTAAATGCCCAGTAGTGCAATTGCAGGGTCATAGCGTAGTTTTATTTTTAATTTTTTAAGGAATCTCCACACTGCTTTCCAGAGTGGCTGCACCAACTTTCTGATGTTAGTGTTTTATATCTTCTCTTTTTTGTCCATCTAGCTAAAGGTTTGTCAGGTTTTTTTTAGCTTTTCAAAGAGCCAACTTTTGATTTTCTTGAAATTTTTTGGTCTCTATTTTATTTATTTTTGGTCCATATTATTTCCTTTCTTTAGCTAGCTTTAGGCTTCTCCTCTTTTCTAATTTTTCAGGATGTAAAGTTAGGTTATTGACTTGAAATCTTCTGTCTTAATGTAAGCATTTACAGCTGTAGACTTCCCACTGAGTGCAGTGAAGATGGCAGTCAGAGGGTGGTATGTTGGATTTTTGTTTTCATGTATCTCAAGTGTATTCTAATTTTTTTTTCAGAGTGTGTTTAATTTTCTCTTCATCCTCTTGGTTGTTTAGAGTGATACTTATTTTCTACACATCTGTGATTTTTCCTTCTGTTAGGGATTTCTAGTTTCATTCTGTTACAGTTGGAGGAGATACTTCATATGATTTCATTCCTTTTAAATTTATTGAGATTTGTTTCATAATGTATGGCCTGATAATATCCTGTGTGCACTTGAGAATAATGTATATTCTTCTGTTTTAGGATGTAAAAGATAGATAGATAGATATCCTTTTGGTTTATAATGTTCAGATCTTTTATTTCTTTATTGCTCTTTTATCTAGATATGTGATCCATTATTAAAAGTGTATATTAAAGTCTCCAACTATTGTAGAATTGTTTATTTCTTTCCATTCTATTAGTTTTTGCTTTATAGATTTGAGATTGTTGTACATTATGTGTATAATAGTTATTTTTAATTGATGAATTGACCTTTTTATCAAAATATAATGTCTTAGATGCCTTTTATTTTCTTTTTCTTGCCACTGCCCCAGCTAGAACCTCCAGGACAAGGTTTAGAAGAGATGAAAGCAGATATTTTTATTTTGTTCTTGATTTTAGAGGAGAAAAAGTATTTAGTCTTTCTTTTTAAGTATGTTAGCTGTGGGTTTTTTGTAGATGTCATTTATCAGGTTTAAGGAAGTTCCCTTTTATTCCTAGTTTGTTTAGCATTTCATGAAATCTTGTAGGCTTTTGTCAAATGCTCTATCTCTCCATCTTTTGAAATGATCATGTGGTTTTTGTCCTTTATTCTATTACTAAGGTGATTTATGTTAATTTTTTGAATGCTAAAACCTACTAGGCATATATATATATTCTTCCTTGAAAGTTTAGTGGATTTTTCCATTGAAGCCAGGTATGTACCTCAGCATTTTCTGTGGGAAGTTTTAAAATTACTCAATTTTAAAAATTACTCAGTTTCTTTACTTGTAATAGGTGTATTTACATTTTCAATTTTTTCTTTTGTCCATTTTGGTATTTTGTTCATTTTATCTAAGTTATTTTACTGACACAAAGTTTTTCATACTTTTCCCTTAATTTTTTTTTAAATTTCTGTAAGGTCAGTTGTGATGTCCCCTCTTTCATTCCTGATTTTCTTAATTTGAATCTTTTTTTCTCCCTTGGTCAATCTAGCCAAAGGTTTGTCAATTTTCTTGATTTTTTTTTTTTAATCAACTTTTGGTTTCATTGATTTTTTTTCTTTTTCAATTCCTTTTCTGTTCCGTAATTCACTTAGTTATCATTTTCCTTTCTGTAGTTCGCCGTGTTTTGCCCTTTCCTTTCTAATTTCTTAAGATTCTTGATTTGAGATACTCTTTTTAATGTCAAGGTTGTGCTTTGAGTTTCCTTAGGCAGTTATATTTTTTTCCTTTACCATTGGATATGTGAGTGGCCTGGATGCCGCTCTCAGTTCAAGGAGTCTATTTGCAACAGATTGGGCCAGATACTGGTAGTTAGAATTTCCTCCCTGTTTGTCCCTGAGAAGGTGCAGCCTTGGACATTCACTTTCTTTCTGACTGCCAGGGATGAATGTGATTTTATTCCCTAAAAGTTGCTCTTGGGTCAAAGTAGCTTTTTCAGTGTTTGATTTGAGGTTGCTTTGTAAATCCCTTATGCCAGTAATGATTTTACTGTGTACTGATGTATCTCTGTGCAGCTTGGGGAATGCTTCACTTCTCCCCCACATCCTCCACCGCCTAGTACCTATGCATATCCTTAATGACCTCCAGAGATGACTGTTGCCAAGTAAGCTCTTTTTTTTTTTTTTTTTTTAAGTAAGCTCTTTTTGGCTATGTCTTTTCTTGTTTCTCTTCAGCTTCTGGTGCCTTGCCTGTTTGCTTCTGTCAGGGACCTACCCAGCCTCCACAAGGATCTCCATTGTTTTTAGACAATGCCCATAGGCATGGCGTTTCCCCTACCGTGTCACAAATAAAATCAGTCTCTGTAGACAGCTAGCCTAGCCTCTCTTTCCCTCTGGACAGAATCCCTATTCTACTGCACTAGAACTCAGCGTGAAGACTCACTTTTTCCAGAGTAACACCCCCACTTTATGAGTGGGCAGTGGCAGCCCCTGTTCTTCATAGCTTGCCTGGAGTAGAGCTTCTGACTTACTTTTGGAGACTGGGTGGGGAAAGGGAGCACAGTCCTTTTGCTCTGCCCAACTGGAATAGATCTTTTGCATCTTGGGACACAGCCTGTCCCGCCTGGGAAGAAACCATAGGCCCACACTAGACCTGAGAGGAGAGGAAGCTACCCATCTTACTGACCATACCTATCTGGAGTGAGTACTGGAGTAAGTTTCCCAGACATGGAAGTAGGTTATCAGGGTAAGGGAGCCAGGTCTTCACTGAAATGCCACAGACTCTTGCCGTTATTATCGAGATATGTTTCTTCATTTTCTATATGCCCTTAGAAAAATTACCAGATACTTCAAATGATTGTTTTTTAATCATTTTACCAGTTAAATTTTTGTTCTGCTGAGAAGATCTGTGCTCTCTACTCTGCCATTCCAGAAGTCCTGCTCCCCACTTACTTTCTACATGTTGTGGACTGCTTAATGAAGTTGCTCTGCTGGGTAGAAAAGATTAATAAAATAGAGACTTCCAGCTGTAGTGGGTGCATTTATATTTTAGAGGGGTAAACTGAACAGTAATAATTGAGCATTTGCTGATTGTCTTCTGTTTTGTTTACTTCATCATTAAATAAATTTAAGCACAATAAATTAGTACCATTGTACCTAATACATTATAAAATATATACCAAAATAGATACTTTAAAAATCAAATAAATGATATATGATTGTTATCAGATTCGTATTCTTAGAGATATTTTGATTATTATAAAGATTAGTGTCTTAAATCATGAATAAAAATACTAAATTTTTTGTCAAATCATATGATACATAAAGTGTTTTTTTCTATGCATATTATGCACTTTTCTCATTTAGTCATCTTGGTGCTACAAGTTAGGTAATAGTACTATTTTATTTTAAGTTTATCCTTGAGAAAGTCAAAGTCTAGTATATAAAGAATTTGCTCAAGGTTGCATAGTTAATAACCAACCACAGGAGCGAATTTCAAATGTAGACTCTTCATCTATAAAGTCTGTGTTCTTTGAATCATCTACTCTCTCCGAATTCTGGAAGTGCACTTCATTTCAGTTCACTGACACTGTATATAGTGTTTTAGGTACAAGACAAAGTATAAGGTCTGCCTAAATGAGTTTGAAAAAGACAGGAAAAGAAATACACTGTAGAATGACAAATAGAGTAACAGTTATTTGGAATATGAACAGAAGTACTATAAAGAAAAGGGATAAGTTATCCAGTAAGGTCAGCAAAGGAATTACATAGGAGAATTGATACTTATTCAGGGTTTGAGGAAGGAGCTTTTTAGATAAATAAATAGGTGTGTGTCAAGTTAGAAGTACAAGATATTCAGAGGCACCTGGGTGGCTCAGTCGGTTAAGGATCTGCGTTCAGCTCAGGTCATGATCTCGAGGTCCCAGGATTGAGCCCCACTTTGGGCTCCCTGTCCAGTGGGGAGTCTGCTTCTCCCTCTGCCTCTGCTTCTCCCGTGCCCCCACCCCCTGGCTTGTGCTCTCTCTTTCTGTGTCTCATATAAATAAATCTTAAAAAAAAAAATGGATGTACAGGATGTTTGAAAGTTTTGGTGAGGTTAAACAACATAGTCTGTGTAGAAGAAATACAAGTTATTTTAAAATATAAAGTATAGTAGGAATATGGGGATAGTAGTGAAAGGTGAGGCTGGGGAAGTAGAAGTGGGTTGTTAAGTGATTGTTTAGGTCACGGTCAAGTGAACAGAATCTTTTGTTATTTTTTTAATTAAATGAAATCTCAAGTTACAGAAATGGTGTACATATAGAAATGCTCTGCAGAGCTACAGCTAAGTGTATACATGGTCTAGTTTACAAAATACAACTCTCCTTCATTCCTTTTTCTTCTCTCTCCCACCTTCCTTACTTTGTGAAAATAACTGATAGCAGAGAACTTTATTTACTGAAATAAAGAGATTTCCTAAATAACTCCCAATTCTTATTTAAAACTGTATGTTGAATTCTATTAAAATGGTATATTCCTTTTGTATGAATGTCTTGCTAAGGAAATGCTGACATTTTCAGGGAGAGTGTGACCTAGAGAATAACTATATAAGTAATGCAAAATTCTTGAAGTAGATGAATTAACAAGACCTCTTCATGAATTATAAATGTTATAACACCAAGTATGATAATTGTCATTTGCTTGAAGATGTGAATCTGGGAGTTTCTTTTGAATATCAGTCACCACCTTGTTTTTATGTTACTGTAATATTTTAGTGATACTAAATATTACAATGTATATTGTATAAAAATTGAAGTAACACAGACAGTAGATAAAAGTAAAACCTTCTTTACCCTGATCACTAAAGCCTCAAATCCCTCTCCTTAGAGGTAAATTTCCTGTATGCTTATATAAGTGCATATATCATATGTTAATGTAATAATATTTGTATTATTGTGGAACATGTTGCCTCTCTTTTCCCCAGAATATAATAGTATGGCATTTTATGTCTATATGCAGAGACACTGCACCCAGTTTTCCCCTATTGTTAATATATTAGTGAAGTTACATTTATTACAATTCATTAATATTGATACATTATTACTAATAAATTCCATTGTTTATCTAGATTTCCTTAATTTTTATTCAGTGTCTTTTTTCTCTTCCATGATCCCATTTAGGCTCCCACATTACATTTAGTTACTGTGTCTGTTAGGCCCCTCTTGACCGGCAATTTCTCAGATTTTCTTTCTGTTAGGCCCCTCTTGACCGGCAATTTCTCAGATTGTTTTTGATGACCTTGACAGTTTTGAGGAGTACTCGTAGGCTGCCTCACTACTAGGGTTTGTTTAGTATTTATCTCATAATAAATTGGTTATTTGGAGAAAGTCCACAGTGCCATTTTATCACATCATATCAAGGGCACATAGTATCAGTACAACTGTTGTTACTAACCTTGATCACCTGGCTGACCTAACATTTTTCAGTTTTCTCCACTGTAAAGTTACTCTCCCTTACCTACTCCCTTTCCATGCTCTATCCTCTGAAAGGAAGACAGTGTGCACAGCCCATACCTAAGAAGGGAGGAGTTCTCCTTAAGAACAGATCGACTACATAAATTACTTGGATTTCTTCTGCATGAGAGATTGCCTTTTCTCCCCATCTTTTAATCATTAATTTATATCATTGTGGACTCATTTGTTTTATACTTTGGGTTACAATTGAATACTACGTTATTTTATTGATCGGATTGTTCCGGCTTTGGCCTTTGGGAGATCTTTTGAGTTAGCTTCTATGTTCCTTTGGCATACCCCAAATCTGGGATTCTGATACCTTTGGCTTTGTTGTTCTTTATCAAAATTGCTTTGGCTATTTGGGATATTTTGTGGTTCCATAAAAATGTTAGGATTATTATTTCTTCTAGTTCTGTGAAAAAAATACTCCTGGTGTTTTGATAGGGATTGTAGTGAATCTGTAGATTGCTTTGGGTAGCATAGACATTTTAATTTTAACAGTATTCATTCTTCCCAGTCCTTGAGCATAGTCTGTCTTTTCATTTGTTTGTGTCATCTTTAATTTTTTTTATTAATGTTTAATAGTTTTCAGAGTACAAGTCTTTTATCTCCTTGGTTAAATTTATTCCTAGGTATTTTATTCTTTTTGATACAATTATAAGTGGGATTTTCTTAATTTCTCTTTTTGCTACTTCATTACTGATGTACAGAAATGCAACAGATTTCTGTATATTAATTTTGTACCCCACAACTTTACTGAATTCATTCATTCTAATACCTTTTGGTGGACAAAAATACTGTCATCTTTTTTTTTTTTAATTTGGCTCTGGTTATTTTTCCAGAAACTAGTGTAAAAATTTTACTTTTTTGGGGTGCCTGGGTGGCTCCGTTGGTTAAGCAACTACCTTCGGCTCAGGGCATGATCCTGGAGACCCAGGATCGAGTCCCACATTGGGCTCCCTGCTCAGCGGAAAGCCTGCTTCTCCCTTTGTCACTCCCCCTGCTTGTGTTACCCCTCTGGCTGTATTTATCTCTCTGTCAAATAAATAAAATCTTTTTAAAAAATTACGTTTTTATGTGATTTAAATTGACATCATTTTCCTTTAATAGCTTATAGATATTTTGTCCTCCAAAATTGCAAACACACTCATGTTTTCTTTTGGTAGAGTTACAGTATTTTTAAAAAAACTTTTGATAGTTTGGTATTTATTTTGTGTTAGTGGTGTTAGATGAGGATAAGCTTACCATAATCTTGTTGTATGCCAAGAGTTTATCTTCCTTTCCCAGCCCACTTCTCCCAAGCAAAAGAGTAGTTCCCTTTTTCTCATCCACACCTACTTTACCGTTAGTATTATTCCCATCTATAGCTAGCCTGGCACGCACATGGAGAAAAGGCATCCATGTTCAAGTTTTTTTGTTTTTTGTTTGTTGGGGTTTTTTGCTACTCCGAGTTCCCTAACTCAATTCTGAAGAGAATTCTGGGCTATCTTAGCTGGGCTAGGATACTTGGTTGAATGTCTTATTACTGAGTTCCATGATACACCACTTCACATCCCATCAAATTTTTAGAATTATAGCATGATTCTACTTAAAACTGCAGCCTCAAGTAATTTTGTTTCCTTGACTTGAAAAATCATCTTTGGATAAGGACATCATAGTAGTATCTGTTTTCCAAATGTAGGATGGAGTTTTCCTGGTTCTTATTTAGTTTTTGTTAGGTATATAGAAATTTTGTCATTTAAATTTCTTCCTGTATGAATGGCTTTAGAGTGAAGTTCATAGAGGAGGGTTATGAGCAGTTAGGGAGTAATTTATTAATAGAAGTGATAAGTAGAGGGGCACCTGGGTGGCTCAGACGTTAAGCATCTGCCTTCGGCTCAGGTCATAATTCTGGAGTACCGGGATCGAACCCCACACCGGGCTCCCTACTCAGCGGGAAACCTGCCTCTCCCTCTCTCACTCCCCCTGTTTGTGTTCCCGCTCTGGCTGTGTTTCTCTCTGTCAAATAAATAAATAACATCTTTAAAAAAGAGAGAGAGAGAAATGATAACTAGGAAAACTGAACCACTGAGAGAAATACTCCCTAAATTGTACATCATGCAATTTTTTTTGGAGATTTTCTTTTTAAAAATTTTATTGATTTGAGAGACAGAGAGACAGAGAGCACAAGCATGAGCAGAGGGAGTAGGAGGAGCAGACTCCCCACTGAGTGGAGAGCCCAGTGTGGATCTTGATCCCAGGACCATGATCTGAGCCGAAGGCAGGTACTTAACTGACTGAGCCACCCAGGTGTCCCCAAAATGAGGGCTTTTAAATGTATGTGGTCATTTACACTGTACCTACAAAATGGACAGGCTTCCTCTGTGGTTCTAAGGAAATTGGAAGTTTTTGGTAATAAATGAAGTGAATAAACAAAGTATCTATGAGTGAAGAGATAGATTCATGTTAATATGCAAAGTAGTAGTCTAAATATAATTTAAGCCCCCATATTTCTCATAGGGTAGTATTTTAGAACATTCAACCTATAGCAGACATGGTTTCTTTGACCTTCCTCTGATGTATTCTGCTTTGTTAATGTTAAGAATAAGAAAATACATTGCCTAAAAATGGATATCATCAGTGTGTCAAATGAAGCCTGAACTGTGCAAAAACAGAGTGGAATTATCTTTACTGATCTTAACACAATACTTTTTCTGTAACCTAACATTGCATTAAGTTTTTCATTATATGTATCTCAATGTTGGTAGCCTTTTGAGTTCTCTTCAGTTACATCTCTCATTTATTTTCCAGCTGAATTACTGTTAAGTCTTAGCTGTCATTCTCCATAAAAATTGATACTTTGAGTTTAATCATAAGGTTTTGTATTATATTGTAGGTTTGGCTTAGCTTTCCAGACTATTAGAATTCTTTAAATTCTTATTTGGTCTTCCATTTTAAGCCATTTGTAGGTTTGTGTTAATCTTTAGTGGTTTTGTGAAAGTTAGAAATTATAAACTGGCTCCCAAATTCATCTCCTGGTGTGCTCTATTTGGGTAGCACATTCTGTTAAAATTTATATGAATTAGGATGCTTTTAGTTATGTTTTGTACTGTCTATCTGATTTATCAGCCACTGTACCTTACTTCATTACACATTTTGGCTTCACACATTTAGGTTTGTTGTTTAGTCATTGAAAGCATTTGCTTTTGCAACCCCTAATATATGAAACCATTTATGAAAATATTGATTGGGATGAGGACAGAGCTTGTAGTCCTACAACTAGAAACTTTCCTTGAATTTGGCATTTATGTTTTCATCTTTTTATTTTTCACTTGTGGTATGATTGTTTAGCGAATTAATTAAATTATAATATAGTGCTATACACATCCTCAGGTTATTCATAAATATATCATGATTAACTTTGTCAAATGATTTATTAAAATCAGGTTTCTTGGGGCGCCTGGGTGGCTCAGTTGGTTAAGCGACTGCCTTTGGCTCAGGTCATGATCCCGGAGACCTGGGATCGAGCCCCACATCAGGCTCCCTGCTCAGCAGGAAGCCTGCTTCTCCCTCTCTCACTCCCCCTGCTTGTGTTCCCTCTCTGCCTGTGTTTCTCTCTATCAAATAAATAAAATCTTTAAAAAAAAAAATCAGGTTTCTTGATTTTCAACATCTGTGTTAATGATCTTTCTGAAACCCAAGACTCTCCATTCCTTCAGCTCTTTGTACATATCCCTTCAGTACCAGTTTGGTATTCTGTTTATGTATTCCTTTTAGGAGACCTCATCTTCACATGGAACTTCTTGTCTAAATCATGATCTCTAAAATGTTCTTCTCTTAGCCTGCAGCATTACATTTGCTGCCTTTAGTTCTACAAATGACTTTATATCTTATTTTACAAGAAGGAGAGTCATCAGACATACACTTACTTTACTTAGAATTCCCTCTAACCTAATCATTTATTTTAGATATACAGGAAGAAAAATATGGTATCATTTCCTTCTAAAGATGATAATACTGAAATTTATATCTTTATAATTTTCTAGGTAATGTGCTTAAAGAACTTGTTATAGATTATTATAATCTCAAAACAGTATTTTAAGTAGATGCCACTGTGAACATTATTTTACTGGAAACTGAGTGTGAAAGAAGTTACGTAACTTGCTTGTCGTCCCAGAATTTATACGATCAGTTTGATCTCCCATGTTTCGTGTGACTAATGCTAACCTTGACTTTTAATTGCACTATGTAGTACTCTGTGTTCTTGTTTCTCATTTGTCGTGATCGAAAACATTGCTTTATCAGTTATCCCTTTTCTTTCCTTTCTTACCACTTTATTCCAGCCTTTTATTCCATCCTTATCCACTCAGCCTACAAATAAATTTGGGTCTCTTATAGCCATTTAAAAAATACAAATGAAAAGCACATCAACAATTTCTCTGTAGTCTCTCTTCAATTTTGCCTCTCCTCAAGTTATGAGCTCCTGGCTTTTTATGTTCACCACGAGGGATTTTGTAAAAACAAACTAAATTAGCTGCCTCCTGTTTCTCACCTACCATCTGCTTACTCATGATCTCAGTATAGGTTGGTTGCTTCTGGCACCATGGTCTGAACTGCCTTTCCAGGACAGTCACTAAACCACGATACACCAGATCTAATAACCTTTTCAGCCCTTATCTCTCTTCTGAAACACTTTGCTGTTCCACATCTCATCATTATTGAAATTATTGAAATTTCCTTGCTTTTTATGCCTCTTAGTTCTGTTCCTTAGTCTTTACAAAGTTGTCCTCTATTGTAGTCTCCTTAAGGTTAGTGTTTTCCAGGTTTCTACACTCAGTCTCTTCTCACTTTCTTATTCTATGCATTCTTCTTAGTTGAGTGAGGCTGTTCTCATAGTGTTAGCTATTATCTAAATCTCTAGACATACTCCGTTCTTCTTTTCTGAGTTTTGACTTGATGTGCATTTCCAGCTACCTATGGAACATAACCACCTAAAATGTTCTGAGATCCGAGATCCATTAAGTAAAAGTTAAAACTTTTTTCTTCACACCTGTTTTCCTCTTTATGCTTTCCTTGTTTCATTACCTGCCCAGTCACCCAGAGACTTGTTTAATTAATCCCAATTTCTTTGTTTCTCAGGTTCTCTATTACTTTCATGTTTAGGTAGCCAGTATACCTGCCTCTCTCAACCTCCATTTTCTTTCGGTCCTTATTGCCTAAGTGCTAGTCTAGGTCTTGGATACTTATAGGAGGTTTCTAGAAGCTCACACTGCTTTCACTCTCACCTTTCCTCTCCCCCCACCCCATACCCACTTTTCACAGTGTTGTTTTAAATTAAAGCAGACCTGTAAGGCTGCCATCCTAATTCTCTTAAATAATATTCATTGCTTTTAAGTTTAATTTATTCAGCAAATATTTATTGAGTACTTACTATGTGCTAGGTGGAGCGGAATGGTGAACAAAACAGACAAAAATCTTACCACTCATTGAGCTTAGTCTAGTTGGGGGGAAGCAGACAATATGAAGTGGTTAGAAAATGATAAGTATCATAGGGAAAAATAAAGTCCAGAGGGCAGGTAAGAGTGTAGGGTGGAGAAATTGGGG
This sequence comes from Spilogale gracilis, assembly GCA_004023965.1. Taxonomy (NCBI): domain Eukaryota; kingdom Metazoa; phylum Chordata; class Mammalia; order Carnivora; family Mephitidae; genus Spilogale; species Spilogale gracilis. The sequence continues at coordinate 20,230 of PITA01021981.1, read as the reverse complement.
AAAGCCACTCTAAAATAGTAACATTTTAGCAAAGATTTGAAGGAGTTGAGGCAAATGAATAGTATGTATATCTAAGGGGGAGAACATTCTAGGCTGAAGGAATGATCAGTATAGAGACCCTGAATGTGAAAACTTTCCACATGTGTTCAAGAAACAGCGGGAAATTATTGTCAGTAGAGATGAGCAAGCAGTGGGGCAGCAATAGAGTAGAGGACAGGGAAATAAGGAAATATGTGTGGAGGACCTTGTAGACCACTTATAAGTATAAATCTTAATGGTGTAGTGGAAGAGCTACCATCTAACTTCTGTTTTGTTGTTATTAGATCAAAGGGGGTAAAGGTGGAAGCAGAAAGACCATTTGAGAGGATATTATAATAATCCAGGTGAAAGGGGTGCCTGGGTTGCTCAGTCATTAAGCATCTGCCTGCAGCTCAGGTCATGATCCTGGGGTCCTGACCTCTTCCCTTCCTTCTCCCCTTCTCCCTGCTTGTGTTCCCTTTCTCTCTGCCTCTCTCTGTCAAATAAATAAATTAAATTAAAATATCCAGGTGAGAGGCAAATACATCTAGTAGTTCTAATAGTTCAGGCTAGGATTATAGCAGTGAAGATGATAAATGTTTGGATCGTGAGTACATTTTAAAGATAGAACCATTAAGGGCACCTAGGGGCCCAGTGGGTTAAGGCCTCCTCCTTCAGCTCAGGTCATGATCCCAGGGTACTGGGATTGAGGCCCGCGTCGGCGGGGAGCCTGTTTTCCTCCACTGTGTCTGCCTGCTTCTCTTCCTACTTGTGATCTCTTGCTCTGTCAAATAAATAAATAAAATCTTAAAAAAAAAAGATACAACTATTAATACTTTTTGGTGTATGTATACGTGTCAGAGAAAGAAGAGAGTGAGGAATTAATGATGATTCTAAGGTTTTTAGCTTGAGCAATGTCAAGCACACAATATGACATAATAGTCTGCAGTTAAAGGCTGAAGTCCAGCATATATATGAATTTGGGAGTCATCAGTGTAGAATATAGAACCACCTGACTGGGTGAGAGCATAACAGGAGTGAGCTTACATAAAGAACAGAGATCTGACTGAGCCCTGGATTCCTTAAGAGAGAGGGGAATAGAATGAGCTAGAAATGGAGAGCAAGAAGAGTGGTCTTTAAAATAAGATGAAAATCAGAAGAATATAGTGTTTTAGAACCTGCATAATGCAAGTATTCGAAAGAAGAGAACATGATCCAACTATGTTAAATAGTAGTGCTCAGTCAAGTAGAAAGGAGAGATAAGAGGATGGCTGAAAATTGACACTGGATTCAGCAGCAAGGAGAGATTACTGATCTTAAGCAACAATTCTGGTGGAGCAGTGGTGATGAAGTCCAATCTGGAGTAAGTTTCAGAGAGAATGAGAAGAGACCGGTATTGGAGAATGTCAGTTTAGGCACCTCTTTGGAGGAATTTTACTGTTAAAGGAGGACAGGAAATGTGATAATTAGTGTGGTTAGAGTTTTCTTTTTAATGATGAGAGAAATAGCAGTGAGTTTGTGTGCAGATTGTAATGCTTCCACAGAGAGAATAATTAATGAAGAGAGATGGAAAATTACTGAAGTGCTGATTGTGATTAGGAAGAATGGAATAATACCATTTTTTGCATGCAGTGGGTTTACCTTAAAAAGGATCTTAGTCACTTTATCCCTAGTTAGAGAATGGAAGGAGGAACATACGGGGCTAGATGCTGTAGATGGGCACATGCAGTGGTGCAAGCCAGGCCATCAGCTGAGGGTAAGGATGGGAAGACAGGCATTGGAGGTCAAAGTAAAAGAAGAAATCGGGGCACCTGGGTGACTCAGTTGGTTGAACGACTGCCTTCCGCTCAGGTCATGATTCCGGAGACCCGGGATCGAGTCCCACATCGGGCTCCCTGCTAGGCGGGAAACCTGTTTCTCCCTCTCTCACTCCCCCTGCTTGTGTTCCCTCTCTGGCTGTGTTTCTCTCTGTCAAATAAATAAAATCTTTAAAAAAAAAAAAAAGTAAAAGAAGAAATCAAGTACTTGGGAAAAATGAAAGGACTAGGCAAATACATGATTGCTGGGCCAGTTGAATTTCTTTTTTTTTTTTCTCGATACCCGGTCTCTGGGATCATGACCTGAACTGAAGGCAGTTGCTTAACCAACTGAGCCACCCAGGCACCCCGCCAGTTGAATTTCTTGATGATGAATATACTGTGAAACCAAGCAACACAGTTTTAGGTTTCTTTATAGCCATGTTCAGCAGTTTGGGTACAGGCATGGAATGAATGGGCAGCTGGATTTAACCAGGCTTGTGGTTTATCAAACAGGTATGATATAAGAAAAGGATATATGCTAGAGCAGATTCAGCACACTTTTTCATAAAAGGCCAGATAGTAAATATTTTTGGTTTTGCAGGCTATAGTCTCACTTATAACTACTCCACTCTGCCCCAAAGCAGTCACAGATAATACTTACATGATTGAGCATTGCTATGTTCCTATAGAACTTTATTTATAAAAACAGGCAGCAGGCAATTACTGTTGTTTACTGACCATGTGTTAGATAATGAGGGTAACGGTAGACCTTGTAATTTAAGCTGGATATAGAAAGAAGAGAGGAGAACGTGGAAGAGTGAGAGAGAGTGAAAAGGTAGTAAAGTCAGTGGCATGGTGTCTCACTAAATTGTTTCCTGAGCTCTGCTGTTTTCATTGACCCCATCCATATCTTGAATATAATTTTTCTCTGCCTTAAATGCTCTTTCATACTCAATTTAAATGTCTCTTTTATGCCTCCACCTTTAGTTCCTCTACAGTGGCTACTGACATATAGAAAATGCTCAGTAAATGCTGAAAATTGAAATTCTTCATTTTGGTAGGTAACATGATTTCAGATTGGGAAGAATGGAAATTTGATTACCTACAAATTTTCCCCTTCAGTAGCCGATTCTAGACTTGAACACAGTGATTCTCAACTTTGTTTTCTGCTTCAGTTTACCTATCTGAATACTGTTCACATCAACAGAGTAAAGGCAGCACTCTGTTCCTCTTTCCTAGTTGATACTTAGTTGGAATTCCTTTCTTTCTATCTACTGATCTTGGATTGGTGTCTTTAGGCTGCTGAGAAAGGATGTTTAAACATATGACCTGCAGGAAATTTGTGAGTATGGTAACTTGCTGCCTTATAAATTATTCTTTTTCTTTCAGTTACTTGTATAAGACAAGTAATTATTCTACTAATTATAAACTATCAGATAACCATAGAATTTTTTTGTAGAGGTTAGAGAAATTTTGAAGAACACCTAGTCCAATTTTTCATATTTTAGTTGAAGGAACTGAAGCCTAGAGAAATTAAGTGATACATTAGTTTAGCATACCTTAGTTAGTAGCAGAGCAAGGGCTAGAAATCGTCGCTCTCAATTTAGTCCTCACTCTACTACCATGACAGCTTTCCTGATAGGATATAAGGGCACTGATTCTCAAACTAGAAAATAGGAAATTTTGTGACAGATGATATGCTCTAAAATCTTACTCCCAAAAATGAAAGTTTAAATATAATTGGAATCTTAGCAGTATTGAAATAGCTGTTTTTTCCCATGAAATTGCTAATAAAAAGGTACAGTAGGCTTGTTTTTACTATTATGGTTATATTCTGAATTACTTTTGTATAATCAATTGAATGCATGAATCTTAAAAATTTGGATAAATGAAAAAATCTGAATAACTAAATGTATAGAGATTTTACTCTGAATATTTAAAAGACTAATTTCTAATTTTGTTTTTCTGTTTTTAATAAACTCTTTCAGAAAGATGAAGTCTATCTTAATCTGGTGCTGGACTATGTTCCGGAAACAGTATACAGAGTTGCCAGACACTATAGTAGAGCCAAACAGACGCTCCCTGTGATCTATGTCAAGGTATGTAAAAATGAAGCAATTTTTCATTTTAAAAAGTACTTAGTATGAGCCAAGGAAAGTGCTGAATGTGTTTTAACTGTATTATTGCATATAATGCCAAGGGTAAGCTGCAAAGTAGGTATTGCTTAAAGCTTTATTAAATTCTTGTGTAATATTAAAGTGTGAAACTTTCACCTTTTAAACTTTCATGACTCTCATATTAAATGTCATATTTCTGAAAAGTGAATTTTTTCATAGACATTTGTGGATTTTAATTTTGCTGGCCATAACACCTTTAAAAAATTTAATTTCTGATACCTTTATTATGGCATAGACTGAAAAAGGAACAGACATAAAACTATAAAATATATATGTGATTAGATTAAACATTATATTCCCATTTATAGATACAGCATAACTGTAGCTTAAGTTTAAACTTTCTATAATTTTAAATATGTACAGGGATGCCTGGGTGGCTCAGTCATTAAATGACTGCCTTTGGCTCAGGTTGTGATCCCTGGGTCCTGGGATTGAGCCCCGCATCAGGCTGCCTGCTCTGTGGGAAGCCTGCTACTCCCTCTGCCTGTGCCCCTGCTTGTGTTCCCTCTGTCACTGTGTCTGTCTCTATCAAATAAATTAAAAAATCTTTAAAAAAATTTTTTTTAAATATGTACAGACTCTGTGAAGGTGTTACTTAATTTTTAGTACCTAATGTCAACTTGCATGAAAGAACTCATAACAGAGTGGCAAGGAATTTATCCAGCATAATTCTTTTTTTTTTTTTTTTTTTTTTTTTTTT
>PITA01021981.1:0-15436 GCA_004023965.1 Spilogale gracilis | reverse complement strand
CCAGCATAATTCTGATTAAAGTTTTGATTGCTGATTAGAAACATTATTGTCATTATTATTGGTATTAGATTGTTCAGATCTTTAAAAAAAATTTTACTAAAGTATGGTTGATACACAAGTTATTATTTTTTAACTATGACATTATGAAAAATAACTAGGTGTTACGTTTTAAAGTCTAGCTATCTAAATACAGCTTTTTGCATTTTATCCTTTTAGGAGTGACTCTAGAAAATAAAATTGACCCTAAATGTCTTCAGTATTTGAATTTTGCTCAGTAGTTACAATTTTAAACTTTATAGTAATAAAATGGGTACCAAAGCAGGAATTTGGTGGGTAGATAGTTAGGACAAGGAAGCAGGATTCCTATTGAATTCAGTGCTAGGAATTTAAAAATTTTGATTCCAGTAAATTTCATTTGAACTTACCAAACTTGGTTGAGGTTGGTGGTTAAATTGATAGTAGTAGGAACTAAAAGACACAGTTTTTGTACTACAAATTTACTTTAGTACTTTATTTGGTTTTAAGATAGCGGAGTCCTATTCAAGATAACCTGCAGAATAGAATATCCCTTCAAAGTCCCTAAATCTAGAGTGATCTTTGAACTTCTTAGTTTTGAATGGTGATGGATTTATGAAGCAGAAGAAACCCTAGATTTAGTTCCTGAAGACCTATGTTTGAGACTCAGCTTCTCACTATTAAGTAAAGTGCTTTGGGGCAATTACTAATCTATTCTCTACTTAGCTTCCATGTTGGTAAAATTGTACTCATTTCTTTCCTGCTCACAATATAGCATTGTTGGTTTATAAGGTGAACTTAACATATGAGAAAGCATTTCTGGGACTATAAAATGAAAGTAATAGAAGATCTTAACACTAGATTGAAAAAACATGTGGACATTTAATAAGAAGTGCACAGTGGTTAAACCAGTTTTTTCTTTCAACTCTAATTCAGCAAACAAATGTTAAATGATTGCAGAACAATGTGAAGAATATTAAAATATTTTATTCCTCTTCTAATAAGGACAAAAAGGATTACGTAAATAAATATAAAACAAAAAAATATTTAGTGTTATGAAAATAATTAGGTCATATTCTTTTGGATTGACCCAAGAGAGGGTGGTAGTAATACCTCTGTTGAATCTACCCTCCAAGTTTACTTACCTCCTAGCAGACCTGTATTGCTCCATAGCTAAGCCAATACCTGTTTTCCTAGCACTTAACATAAAATGTGCCAAATGATTTTCGTTTCCTATATCTGTCTACAGAAATTTTACTTGTTTCAAGATATTGTCTTTGGTCACTCTTAATGTTTGTTTTTATTATTGAAGATTTCAAACAGAAATAAAGGAGAAAATGGAATAATGAACCCCCATGTACCCATTACACAGTTTGCACAATGATCAGTTCATGGCCACTCTTGTTCATCTATACCATCCTCTGTTCCTCACTTCCTTTATTTTGAAGCGAATCACAGATATTATTATTTTCATCTGTAACTATTTCAGTATATATGTGTAAATGATAGGGACTTTCTTTTTAAGAGATTAGTTACAATGCCATTGTCTTTACCTATACAAATAAACGATTAATCACTAATATCATTAGATAACTACTGTTTTTCTTCCCAGTTTGGGGTGTGTCTGTGTGTGTGTGTGTGTGTGTGTGTGTGTGTGTGTGTGTGTGTATTTTTTAAGTTTCTTTGTTAGAATTGGGATCTAAGTAAGGCCTGTGGATTATAATTGGCTGATGTATGTCTAATTTTTCTTTTAACTTACAGACTACTCTCTCTTAAACTCCGGTATTAAAAGAAACTGGGTCAGTTGATGTGCAGTTTCACGGTCTGAGTTTTGATGATTGGATTATTGTAGTGTTAATATGTTGCTCTGTACTCTGTATTTCCTGAAAATTGGTGATTAGATATACTTTTATAAAATTCCAGACTACTTCATTTGTATTACTGAGTGCTTTCTTAAGAAAGAACATAATATCTGTCTTTTGTGATCATTGCCTAAATCCATTAATTTCTAAAGGGTTACAAAATGTGGATATTCTAATGTTATTATTCCTTCATAATTTATAGGCTGGGGGATGCATGCTTGGGTGCCCTACTTGGTTGAGCATCCAGCTCTTCCTTTCGGCTTCAGGTTGTTGGATCCACCCTGTGCTTAGCGTGGTGTCTGCTTGAAATTTGTTTCCCCTTCCTTTCCCTCCCACCCTCCACCACTCACCCAATCTCTCTCTCTCTCAAATAAATAAATGAAATCTTTAACTAAAAAAATCTGCAAGCTGAAATAGTTCCCACATCAAGCATTTGATTACCCAAAGTACAGTTTATATACTAAATACAGGATATATATTTGATTATATGCCTTTATTTACGCAAAGTTGGTTCGTAGGTTCTCCAGAAGTGACCAACAAGATATTTGTTGTTGTTGTGTGTTTGTTTTAAAACTTCCTGCTCAAGTTGCAATAATCTAATCTTTGATAGCTTCTTCACTTTCTAGCATGGTAGTATTCTAGATTCATCTTACACATTTCTTCCCCAGACTTGGAATCAACCTTTTCTTTAAAAAGACCTTATTCTTTTAGTGAGAAATGATATTTAGAGACCACGGTCTAGGTGTTAGGAGTGGTAATTGCTACAGGGTTGGTTAATCTTTCTTGGTTTTTTAGTGGACAGAGCTAGACGATACTTACATAAACTTTTCAAAGATAAAATACATCTTTTTTTTATCTCAAAGGTTAATATAGATTGACATTGCTCATTAAATATTGGGGGGAGTTAACAATCTTACCTCTATATTTTCTTTCTCTTACACTAAAAATTCCATTTTTCAGTGATAATTACTTGTTCTGTGTTACACTCTACATACAGTAATCTTAGAATAATAATACTGACACTACCACCACCAAGTGAAAGTAATTTAAGATTGCTTTGCATTTCTTTTTATTTCTATGATATATTTTATTAGGTATGAACAATAAATTTTTTCTCTTAAAGAAACATTATTTTCTCTCTGTGATTATGCCTCATTAAGCTTTGTTCCTTTTTTTTTTTTTTTTTTTTTTAATTTGAGGGAGAAGGGAGAGAGAGAGAGACTGCATACATGAGAGAGCACAAGTGGTGGAGAGGGAAAAGCAGGCTGCCCATCAAGCAGGGAGCCCAATGCGAGATTTGATCCCAGGATCCTGGGATCATGACCTGAGCTGAAGGCAGCTACTTAATCTACTGAGTCACCCAGGCACACCAAGCTTTGTTTATTTCATTTTACTTTTGTTATAGATTGCATTTAAATGTTTTTATTATTAATGGGGTACCTGGGTGGCTCAGTCAGTTAAGAGTCTGACTCTTGTTTTTGGCTCAGGTTATGATCTCAAGGTTGTGAGATAGAGCCCCACATCAGGCTCCCTGCTGGGCATGGAGTCTGCTTAAGATTCTCTCCCTCCCAGGGCTCCTGGGTGGCTCAGTCGTTAAGCATCTGCCTTCGGCTCAGGTCATGATCCCAGAGTCCCAGGATCAAGCTCCATATCAGGCTTCCTGCTTGGCGGGAAGCCTGTTTCTCCCTCTCTCACTCCCCCTGCTTGTGTTACCTCTCTAGCTGTGTTTCGCTCTGTCAAATAAATAAATAAAATCTAAAAAAAAAAAAAAAAGATTCTCTTCCTCTCTCTGACCCCACCTCTCTTTGAAATCATTTTTTAATTAATTTTACTTTAAATCTTATATCAACATTAATGTATTTACATAGTTCCAAAGTAAAATCTACAAAAGGATTATAGTCATATAAGTTTTTTATGCCTGTTTCTTCTACCCTATTTCTTCTTTCCCCTAGAGTTAAATATTTAAATCTTTTATAGTCCTCCCATTTTTTTAAAAAAGATTTTATTTATTTGACAGAAACACATCTAGAGAGGAAACACAAGCAGGGGGAGTGAGATAGGGAGAAGCAAGCCTCCCGCCGAGCAGGGAGCCCGATGCGGGTCTCCGGGATCAGGACCTGAGCTGAAGGCAGTCGCTTAATCAACTGAGCCACCCAGGCGCCCCAGTCCTCCCATTTTTAAAATAAGCAAATGTATATAATTATTTTATTCTTCCATCTCCTTTTTATGTAAATGGCTACATAATAGGTACATTTTCCTCCATTATACTTTTTAAGTTAAAAAATATTCTGGAGATCACTCCTTATTAATATAGATAGACATAACTATTTCATCTTCTTTTTTACAGCTGCAAATTAGTGTATTATGTGGCTGTATCCTAATTTATTCAGCTGGTCACCTATTAGTGGTGTATTGTTTTCCCTTCAGGTGTTTGTTTTTGTTTTTGCTATTATAAATAATGTTGTAGTAAAGAGCCTTGTGTTTTCTGTGGTTTGTTTTAAGGATTTTACTTATTTTTAGAGAAAGAGGGAAAGGGCATGAACAGAAAGGAAGGGGCAGGAAATTTCAAGCAGACTCTGTGCTGAACGGGGACCTGAGCTCAGAGTTCAGTTCCCAGAATCCTGAGATCATGATGTGAGCCAAAACCAAGTCAGATTCTTAACTGACTAAAACACCCAGGCATCCAGTGTTTTCTGTGTTTTTGACAGCATATATTTGGATGAGATCTCTGGCCTCTTATATTGTAATTATGCATATTAAAGTCGGCATACAAAGAAAGATCTAGCACTTCTTTTTCCTCTTTGTGGAGGAAAAGATGGTTCTTTTATATAACCAAAGCCTCAAGAGTCTGAGCTGTTGGGGTGTTGTTTTTTAGGACACAAGTCTATTCTTACATGTAAGAGTCTAAAAAAGATAAAAACATTGCCTGAAATTGATAAGTTGATCTCATTCACTTATTCATTCTACCTAGTTTTATAAAAGCTATTTTTGTGAAAAATACTGGATTGGGAGATGGAAGTAAAAACAATAAACAGATATACTCTTGCCTTCATGGACCTCACCATCTAATAAGGACTTGTTTAGCATACATGTCACCAGAATGGCCACTATAGTCCTTTATAATTGTTTGATTTTCACTTTTTCTGGAGAAGTTGAGTATATTATATTATATTATATTATATTATATTATATTATATTATATTATTGCTTCAAATCTTTCTTCAGTTTTTATAGTATGGGTCACTTTGTAGTTGATGGTACAAGTTAAGAGGTTTTTGAGCACCACTGCTTTTTAATGAGCATCGTTTTTTTTTTGTGGGTTTTTTTTTTAGGATTTTATTTATTTATTTGACAGAGAAAAACACAGCTAGAGAGGGAACACAAGCAGGGGAAGTGAAAGAGGGAGAAGCAGGCTTTCTGCCAAGCAGGGAGCCCGATGTGGGCCTCGATCCTGGGGCTCTGGGATCATGACCTGAGCTGAAGGCAGATGCTTAACGACTGAGCCACCCAAGTGCCCTAATGAGCATCTTTTATAACTAAGGTTTTAAAATTCAAGTGTGAAACAGATGCCAGGAAAATTATCATTGTGAACTTGAATTTTTTTTTTAATTGAAAAGACAGGTTTAAGAACACGAGATATCAGATGAATGCCTGTGAACTTAATTTCTTGCTGGAGCTTATTTTCTTAATTGTAGTAAATTAAACTTTTAGAACTCTGAGAGTAAACTGTAGGACTTGGAGATGAATTCTGTGAACAATAATAATAACGTGATAGAATTAGGAAGTTTTTTAAGAGTTATATGGATACCTACATCCCTTAATGCTAACCTTGGGGATAGAATGCTGACCTTATTGAAGATCTCATTTATACATCTTACATCATGGTTCATTTTAAAGAAGACTTAAACTTTTTTCCAGCTTTAGTTTGGTATAACATTAAGGATATACTGAAATTGAGCTTTTTAGTTTTCATCAGTGCCTGTTTGAAGAAAAGTAGGCCTCATGTTAATGTCAAGAAACTAGTAAGTCTTGGGCGCCTGGGTGGTTCAGAGGATTAAGCCTCTGCTTTTGGCTTGGATCGTGGTCTCAGGGTCCTGGGATCAAATCCCACTTCGGACTCCCTGCCCAGCGGGAAGCCTACTTCCTCTCATTCTCTACCTGCCTCTCTGCCTATTTATGATCTCTCTGTCAAATAAATAAAAATCTTAAAAAAAAAAAAAAAAAAAGAAACTAGTAAGTCTTAGCAGTAGCCTCCAAAGGCAGTGTCTTCTATCAGTACTTTTTCTGACCTTTGATTTTGAGTGGTCAGAAAAATTTAAATACCAACCTTGGGATAAACAGATTTAAGATACACTCACTTTCTTCATAGAGTCCCTGTATTCCCCAGCTAGAGTTTGAGTCTTTCTTCCATGCAGAGTCAGTTTCTCAGTGTATTTTTTTAAAATAATAGAATTGAAATAAGTATTCCTTCAATTTGATGTCAATAATCAGCAAGGATGTGTTTTTAAATAGCATTTTAAAGTCTCCTTATCTCTGAGGGATAGTACAGGAAGATTGGTATAGCTACTGATGTCTTGATAGATCATTGGTTATAGATTTTCTCAGTTCACATGTGAGTTTTCCCAGTCCCTTGTATCAATACGTTCTGGGCTGATGTCTCAGAAAAATACTATTCAAAAGACGAAATTGTACATACCTATAAAGAATAGTGAACTTAAGCAAGCAGAAGACTTGGCTTCTCATCTAAACAGTGTTACTTGCTAGCCACATGATCTAGAATACCTTTCTGGGTTTTCTGTGTTTTGTTTTGTTTTGTTTTGTTTTAAGCCCATCTTAGGAGGCTTGAGGTAAGATGTCAGTAAAATAAAAAATTATAAAGCTCATTGTGACATTTCCTTTTTTAAATTATTAAAGGATGGTACAAGTAGAACATGGTTAATGCAACTTTAATTAGCTAATTAATACATAAATGACATGAAACTTTTTTTTTACTTTAAATTTATTTTATTTTTTCAGTGTTCCAAGATTCATTGCCCATTCCCCACACCCAGTGCTCCATGCAATAGGTGCCCTCAGTACCCACCACCAGGCTTTCACAACCTCCCACCCCCTCCTTCCAAGTCCCTCAGTTTGTTTCTGTGTCCAAAGTCTCTCATGTTTCGTTTCTCTCCCTGAATTACCCTACTTCCCATTTACTTTCCTTCTCCTACTGTCTAATATATTACCCCTTATGCACCACAAGTAAGTGAAACCATGTGATACTTGACTTTCTCTGCTTGGTTTATTTCACTCAGCATAATCTCTTCCAGTCCAGTCCATGTTGCTACAAAAGTTGGATATTTATCCTTTCTGATGGAGGCATAGTATTCCATTGTATATATGTACCACATCTTCTTTATCCATTCATCTGTTGAAGGGCACCTTGGCTCTTTCCACAGTTTGGCGATTGTGGCCATTGCTGCTATGAACATTGGGGTACATATGGCCCTTCTGGTCACTACATCTGTATCTTTGGGGTAAATGTCCAATAGTGCAATTGCAGGGTCATAGGGTAGTTCTATTTTTAATTTTTTTTTTTTTAAAGATTTTATTTATTTGACAGAGAGAAACACAGCCAGAGAGGGAACACAAGCAGGGGGAGTGAGAGAGGGAGAAGTAGGCTTCCCGCCTAGCAGGGAGCCCGATGTGGGGCTCGATCCCGGGTCTCCGGGATCATCACCTGAGCCGAAGGCAGTGGCTTAACCAACTGAGCCACCCAGGCGCCCCTATTTTTAATTTTTTAAGGAATCTCCACACTGTTTTCCAAAGCGGCTGCACCAACTTGCATTCCCACCAACAGTGTAAGAGAGTTCCCCTTTCTCCTCAGCCTCTCCAACATTTGTTGTTTCCTGACTTGTTAATTTTGGCCATTCTGACTAGTGTAAGGTGGTATCTCACTGTGGTTTTGATTTGAATTTCCCTGATAGCTATGATGCTGAACATTTTTTCATGTGTCTGTTAGCCATTTGTATATCTTCTATGGAGAAGTGCCTCTTCTAAATGACATGAAACTCTTAAAAGGAAGATTGAGTGCTGTTCTTTCCTGAAAATCTGTTACTTTATTTGCTGTTTAAGGATTCTGATTTGTTTGATACAAAGTCTTCAATTAATTTTTCCTGTTTTTTCCAGTTGTATATGTATCAGCTGTTCAGAAGTTTAGCCTATATCCATTCCTTTGGAATATGCCATCGGGATATTAAACCACAGAACCTCTTGTTGGATCCTGATACAGCTGTCTTAAAACTCTGTGACTTTGGAAGGTAAGCTAGCTTTCTTTTCTTCTCCCTTCTTTCATGCCTCCCCAATCCCACCCTTCTATCCTGTATGCTCTTTTAAAACTATACACCTTTGGGTGCACCTTGGTGGCTCAGTCATTGGTAAGCGTCTGCCTTTGGCTCGGGTCATGATCTCAGGGTCCTGGGGTCTAGTCTTGCATTGGGCTCCCTTCTCCCTCTCCCACTCCCTCTGCTTGTGTTTCCTCTCTCCTTGTCTCTCTCTCTCTCTCTCTGTTGAATAAATAAATTTTAAAAAACAAAAACTATATGCCTTTTATAATATCAGTCCAAAAATACCATGATCTTTATTCAGGGAGTATGCACTTGTTACAGATTCTTGTGAGGGTGTTTTAGTAAATTCTCATAGAATTATAAATATGTAGTCTTTTATCCAGCGTTTTAATTTGTAGGAATTAGTCCTTTAAAAATACTTTAAAATAGTGTATATAAGGGATTTTTATCATAACATTGTTTATAAATGTCAGTAGGAAAATGACCAGATATGTTATAATATATACACATTTAATATAATAATGCAACTATAAAAAAGAATGAGGTAGCTCTCTGAATTTAAAAGGAATGCTCTCAGTAAAATAAAAGGAATGCTGTCTTAGAACTATTAAATTAAAAAAACAAGGTCAGGACTATATAAAGTTTGTTTTTTTGTGTGTTTTAAAGCATAGTATAACCACATACATATAGATATATGATTATTTCTGGAATGATTTGTAATAAACCTATAATATAGATTGCCTCTAGGAAGGGAAACAGGGAGTATAGTGTGGTTGGAAACTTCCTTTTTCACTGATGGTACTTTGTATTGTTTGAGTGTTTTATTATATGTTTATATTCCTTCTGAATAAGAACTAATGTTTTTGAAGGTTTTATTTATCAGAAAGTGAGGGAGAGAGTAAGCTGGGGGGTGGTAAAGAGGGAAGGACAGGGGGACAGAATCTCAAGCAGACTCTGCTCTGAGCAGGGAGCCCAGCGTGGAACTTGATCTCACGACCCCAAGGTCATGACCTGAGCCAAAACCAAGAGTTTGCTGCTGAACCTACTGAGCCACCCAGGCACCCCAGAACTAATTTTTTAAAAAATATTAGCATTTGTTACTGCATTCTTTTTCACTTCAGTGTTAACTTAGTAGCAGTGGTTTCTTCCTTTTCCTTTGTATAGGTCTCTTACTCTCCTTTTCTGCAAATTCCAGTGCACTTTGTTTTCTTAAACTAATCCCTTACTAATATTATATTGTTTAGTAAGACTTCATTCTTTTCATCTTAATAGTATTCAGCATCTTGTGTTTATGATCTGTCCTTTCAACATGAAACCAAGCTTATTTCCTGATATAACTCATTCAGTTAACCTTTTCCACCTAGATTAGTCTCTCTCCTCTCAGTCCCTAATACATTGCCACGTAACTTGGACTCTCTCCAATTTTTTTCATCCTTATAAATTCTTTTCAGTTCAACTCTTTATAGATACTGACCCACATATCCTAATATCTCTATTTCCACCTCTTTGTAATACTTTTTTTTTTTTATCAACCTGTAGTTAAAGTTTTAGGTGTAATATATTTTCCGTAGGCTATTTCTTGAGTGTGTCAGAAAAAAAAGCACATCTGCTCCTTCAGAGTCGATTCTTAGTTTCACAACAGTGCGCTCCTTCACACCATCCCCTTTTTACAGTTAACTGATCTCAGATACCTGTTGTAGGATTCAGCTCATTTTGCAGGCTATAACTCTTCCTTCAACTATAAGAAAAGCTGAAGGATATTAAATCAAAACTTATCTGATGCTTGAAACAAAGTGCACATACTACTAAAATCAGATGAGTTTTATTGTTATGGGTTATCTTCCCCCCACACAGTAGTTGACCATCGTGAACTGTAAAAAGACTGTGAGACATCAAGTTTAGTGGAGTTTCTGTTCTCACCGTTATGTCAAAACACTGCTGCTGTGGACCATTTTACTGGGACATAGGAATAGATTTATTCTAGTATATTTAGAATAGGGATTTCACCTCTGTGATAGTGGGTCATTTTTAATAGCTCCAATAAATAACAAAGCCGCCTTTTTGTTTGTTTGTTTTTAACAGTTGGTTTGGGCAAGTAGAGTTTTAGATACACTTTAGTAGGTTCTTAGTACCAGGTTGGTGGTGACTTGAACAAAACAGTATTACTCTCTTCTAGTGTTTTTTTTTTTTTTTTACTGGATGAAATAGGGCCTAGAAGTAGCTGAAGGGCTAGTTGGGCTTTCTTAGAACTATCTGTGGTCATTATATTGGATGCTGTCATCCTTCAAAGGATGGGAAGTAACTTCAAGCCTCATCTGAAGAGAAAGAAGGTAACTTTATTAAATATTGAGGAAATCCATAGGATGCAGAGTTTCCAATGTTACCTTCTTTGTTTTATAGTAAATTTTCTGGCAGTTCAATTGGAATCTCTCTTGTTAATACAAAAAAACCTTTATAAAGTAGAAAGGTTTTATCACTTAAGCTGAAAAGGTAGCTGAATTTTCATGCAGCCAAAAAGCAAGGATTGATATTTCATGAAATCAGTGCTATGTGTCAGTCCTTGGGGAGGATGTTAAAAAATAAACTTATCTTCCCCCGCCTTCAAAACTTGTAATGAAGGAAGAGGTTAAGGTAAGAATTATCATTGACCAGAAATAACTGGAAGAAAGGAAAGCCCAAACTTTGAAACCTTTGTGAGTACTTTCATTTGTCTCTACTCTGATTTCCTCTACCTTTACCTCAAAATTTTCCCTTTCATTTTTATGTTATTTCTATTCTGATTTTGTTGTTTGTGTTTATTGCCTGTATTTATCGTTGCTGTCCTCATAAGCCAAAGTAGTTAGCTTCTACAGGAGTTTATTTCAGTATATCTTTAAATTACCTTGGGAGACAGCTCAAAAGAAACCAATTTTAATTTACTTTAATGTTTAAAATACATGTCACAAAGTGCTTGAATAAAAGTCAGATTAGAGAACATGTAACTAAATTGACAACAGAGTTAGAATTCAGAGGCTATGAATCATCTCTGACCTACAGGGAAGGATCTGTCTTATTTATTCAGTAATGAATATTTAAACAGTTAATAAATTGACTAACATGGTGGAAAAAGAGAGTATATTGGGTAAGCCTTGGAATATTTACTCTGATGCCAAAGTCAGATTATTAGAGAGTGATCAATTTCTGTTTAAAAAAACATTCGCGGGGTGCCTGGGTGGCTCAGTTGGTTAAGTGACTGCCTTCGGCTCGGGTCATGATCCCGGAGACCCGGGATCAAGTCCCACATCAGGCTCCCCACTCGGCAGGAAGCCTGCTTCTCCCTCTCTTGCTCCCCCTGCTTGTGTTCCCTCTCTGACTGTGTTTCTCTCTGTCAAATAAATAAAATCTTTAAAAAAACAAACAAACAAAAAAACCTTCACATAAGAAGTATTCATTCTTGTATTATAATTCATCTTGTGCTTTTTAGTGGATAGAGGTACTTCTTACTTTTCCTTCCCTTCCTTCTTTATATTTTAGAGGTAGTATTCAAGGAACAGAGGGTAACAAGAAATTCAGCATTTGTCCTTTCATGTCTTTCTCTTTTTCCTTAGGTGACAGTTGACAAGGGCATTCTTTAAAAGCTACTGGGTTGTTTTTTGTTTGTTTGTTTTTAATTACTGTTATGTTAAAATTATGTTTCTTTTATCAGGTTCATATTTTTCTTTTTTGCCTGTTGTATGATTTAATTGTGTGACTCAGATAAATGTTCAGGGTTGTGAATGTTTAAGGTTTACACTGAGTTTAAAGAATTTATGCTTTTTATTTATTTTTTTATTAGTGCAAAGCAGCTGGTCCGAGGAGAACCCAATGTTTCGTATATCTGTTCTCGGTACTATAGGGCACCAGAGTTGATCTTTGGAGCCACTGATTATACCTCTAGTATAGGTAAGTACTGAATATTAATATAATGGCTTATAATTATTGATTACATCTTGTTTTTAGCAATTTAGTGTTACTAATCTATACTTAAATATAAAAATAGGAATGACCTAAAGTCTGTTTCTCCTTAAAGACTGATATGCAAAAATGCATAGAGTATTTTAAATGTCAGCTCTCAGAATTTAAGGTATATTACTATTTTTTATTAAGGTTTCTGGGATTTTTTTTTGAGAGAATAATAAAGCTATTCCTTTATAATTGCATGGTTCCATTATGATTGCATTTGTTTTTAACTTAAAATTTCAAATAAATCCTAAGTGTATCTTTCTATCTTAAAATTTTAATTCTCCTGAAGTACTAACTTCTGAGCTTGATAACTAGTTGGAGAATTTGCATCCATAACATTGATGATGAAAATGATAGGATGGCCATATTGTTGACATTCCTATAATGCTGTCCCAGTTGCTTATTTTCTGTTAAGTCAGGTCACAAAAAACAATTCTGACTTTTTTTTTTTAAGATTATTTATTTATTTATTTGACAAGTAGGCAGAGAGGCAGGCAGAGAGAGAGGAGGAAGCAGCTCCCTGCCGAGCAGAGAGCCCGATGTGGGCCTCGATCCCAGGACTCTGAGATCATGACCTGAGCTGAAGGCAGAGGCTTTAACCCACTGAGCCACCCAGGCGCCCACAATTCTGACTTTTTCATTTGTTTGGCTAAACCCACTGATTCTGTAGAAGTCTTCACAAAAGATCTTTAGTGATTAGCATGAATTGAATAGGGATCATTTGCTTCAGTCTTCAATGATCTCCTCTTCTACTCCATTTTAGCCCCCTAATAAAAGTGAACATAGTACTACCAGCTGTACATGAATAGTAAAGCTAAGAGAGGAGGAGCAACCTTAGGCCAGGTGTACAGATGGAGGTCAGAATTATTTTATTGTTATTTTCTGTTTCTAAAGAGAATTCCTTAGTCCAAAAACAGAAACAAGAGCATGCAGATACCAAACCAAAAAGAACCCATGGTTACAGAACTCTAAGAAAAACCAGAATGTGGACAGTTTTTATCTTTTAATACAAGTGGGAATTATCTGATATGAACACTGGCCTCTAAACAGAAACCCCTTACCATTTTTATTTTGCCTAAAGGACAAAATGCTAACGAGCAGTTTGATCTGTGCTGAGGGACCCAGAGTTTTACCCATCATTTCTTTTCCACCATGAGTACAAATGTCAGCACTGTGAAAAAGATGAGTAATATCTTAGTATTCTTATGAAAATAGTTGTACCCATTAGGACCTTTTTAAAGGTCTAGGAGGCCCAGGGCTCTGCAGACCATACTTTAAGACTTGCTATACTGGAAGATAGAGAGTATAATCTCGTGCGTGCGCGCGCGTGTGTGTGTCTGATGCTGACAGTTTCATCATGGCTGTTATATGACCTATGTTAAGGGACAAATGAGAAATAGCAAAAAGGATATTTTGGTTGGAGGAAAACTAGATTTGAGTTCTAGGTTTTTTACTACTTAGCTAAGCTGTGAAGTGGAAATTGCTAACAGTTCTACATACCTTTCTGAGTTGCTGTGAAGATTAAATAAAATACTAGTGAAAGTACTAAAGAAATGGAAGATGGTAGTAATTTCATGCTATTTATTAACTTGACTTTCCACAAGAGCAAGTATCAGCCCTTTATCTGTGGAAATATCATTGGATTTTTCAGCTGCTTTATATTTTATTCACATTAATGATACTGATCATCCGCATACCGCATATTGGGATGAGTTGTGCCAGGGTCACCTAAAATAAATGCAGTTTGCTTCTTTTAAAAAAGTCACGACCCCATGTAACACATTAATAAGACATGTATAAAAAAAAACTCATGACCTGCTTAAGAGTGCATTAGTTCTATAAATGTCCATGTACCTTAGCAGTTCTTTGGCATCATCTCACAAAAGAAGAGCATTTTAGTCCATTTTCTCTGTTAGGAATCACTTCTCTTGATATTATGAGAGCCTGCTTCCAGTAGCCTCCTTTGTATGGCTAATGCCAGAATCTGACTTTGTAGGCTTAGGACTCAGCATTTGCCACTGATTCAACTTTGGTCTTGTGAACCCTAATAAGCCTGGATTTGACCTCCTTTTTTAGACATGGATGTTTCCTCTCATGACTCTGGATGATGTGTAGTCAGATAGAAACAAAAGTATTTAGAACTGTATTAATGCAGTTGCATTTTAGAAATATTTTTAACAGTAATGTTTGAAATGCGAGAGTAGCTGGTTCTGAGTAGATTATTGTCCTGTTTGTATATAATCAGAGCTCAGGCTGATGGCTCTGATTGTATTGTCTTACTGAGAAAAGGCAGAGAACAAATTACTTCTTCAGGATGAAGAATTGAGTTTATAGATCCTCGAAGAAGCAGTTTAGTTATTATCTAACAGTGAGGCTTTTATTCAAAAACAGTGGTGTCTTGATTGGGAATTGAAATTGGGTTCCAGGCGTAGCTCTGCTATTCAGTAGCTTTACCTTGGAAATTTGAGCCCTGTGTTGCGTGTAGAAATTACTTAAAAGTAAAATCTTAAAAAAAAAAAAAAAAAAAAAAAAGATTGTTATCCATGCTGAATGCCAATTTGGATGCAAAGTTGTCATAAAAAGGTTATTTTCCTAATTCTTACATCTCTTGGAATTCAGTAGCTTTACCTTGGACAAGTCCCTGATCTTTAATGTGCTTCAGTTTTCTTATCTGTGAATTAACTGTGTTAAATTAAATGGTCTTAAAAGATCACTTTTACCAGGAGTGAGAATTAAGTATGAAGCAGAACACTATTTTGGTTGAAATCTCCAAACAACCAATAAGTCAGTGGGCCAAAGTGCTTTTTTTATTATACCTCCTATTTTATCCTGTTTGGAGAATATCATTCATTTATCCCATTTAGTATGAACAAAAGAGATTTTGGATCTCCCAGGAAGTGAATGATAAATACCTTGGTTTTGGTAGTTTGCCTGAGTTAACAGTGAGGACCACTGGTATGGTTGCCACCTGAATTTTATAATTATTAGTCTGTAGCAACCCACTAAGTAATAGTGTTCCTTAATGGCTTACTCCTTGTCTCATATATTTGTATCTAAATCCAGCCTAAGAAAGTATTTCCCATTTTTTTAATGAAAATTTAATTATTCCCTGTAGTTTTTCCATCCTTGTCTTCTGAGATGAATTCTTCTCTATTGTGAAGAAATGAGCATGTATTTCCTTCCTTCTAATTGGCTAGGTAAAGGCATATTTTTTTTTATTTATTTATTTTTTTTAGATTTTTTTTTTTTATT
>PITA01021980.1:0-31348 GCA_004023965.1 Spilogale gracilis | reverse complement strand
ATGGTGCAGTAAAGACAGAAGTGAGGGGCCTGGAGACACATTCTGAAAGGAAAATGTACAGGACACGATGGTTTGCCATGAAGGGGAAGGAGAAACTCAAGGAAGGCTCCTTGACTTGTGGCTAGAAAGAGTAAGTAGCTGGAGGAATCATTTAGGGACCTGTAGAAAGTTCAGGGAAGGCAGGGACCAGCCTTCTGTTGACACGCTCTACCTGTGAGATGCGCAGGAGAGACCCAAGCAGATCTGCCCAATAGACAGATCTGAGCCTGGAAGCACAAGGCAAGGGGGGGAAGTTGCAGATACACGCCCCACCCCCCCGCCCCCAGGTCTGTCACCTTGCTGGATTATTGCAGCCAGATCTCCTGGTCCTGCCTTTGGTCTCCCCCAGGAAATCAATACTGCACCTGGCAGGCAGATTCATGCCCCTGGGGAAAGCTCTAATCATCTCTCATTGGGTAAAAAACCTTCAGTGGTTCCCACTACGTGTGTGGGCCAGAATTCTTGTTCTCCCTTCTGTACTTTTTGGCCTCCCTGATTTGCTCTCATAGTTCTCCAGGGGTCCACCTTCCTTTCCTTCCACCTTCCTTTCTGCCTGTCTTCACTGAGTGGATGAGCCTTCTAGGCACAGACCCTGCTGGGCAGGGTCTGTGTATGATTCCCCTTTGAATCTTCCTTCACAGCCCAGCATAGAACCTTCTATGTAATTACTTCAGAGAGATGAAGGTGCCACCCTTTTTCCCTTTAATATTGCTTCGCAAAGCAAGCCCAATCTGCAGGACCATATCCACCCAGCACATACCAGCGCAGTTTTCCAGGTCATTCTTAAGAAAACACCAGTTCAGCCCCTTCTTTGTCAACCCAAATTCCCTTAGTGTTAATGGCTAGAATGTCATCCTTGCCAGGTTTATATGAATAAAAACACCCAGCCCCTTGAAACCAAAATAAACAGAGGAGTGGTAAGCAAATAAAAACGATAGCAGACCAAACTTTTGAAAGTAATGTTATTTGCCCATTCTCTTATGGGGAACAGAAACTGTTGTTTTTGGTTTGGATTCCCCTGCTTCAGATGTCAGTGGAATAGAGGGTGGACCAGAAGTATTTATTTTCTTAAGACTATTTCTACCTCAAGAACACTTTTACATAAGTTGAGTCCTCACTAAATATCTACTCTCAAGACCAGAGACTCCCAAGAAGAGGCAGTTAGCCTATTAGACTGAAGTCCCTCAAGACAAGAAATGTTGGAACTTTTCCTTTATTCAAGTTAAAGAGGCTTAATCAGAGGACCAATAACCCAGAGTCCTTTTTGCCTTCCCTACTGCATTAAGTAGACAAAAGGTGAAGTCTGACTCCCCCACTGATCGCTATCCTCTCAGACTTCTGAAGATAAAATAAACTGAAGCTAAAAATATCTGCGGTATTATTCATCGATCAGATCTGATGACCTATGGACCAAAGAGAAGTAAATGAAGTTCAAATGTTTGCTCATTTTCTTTCTAAGTGAGTGACTGCATTTGCGTTATGATCAAACAGGCTAAGAAAATTCAACCCAAAAAGAAGATGGCTATGGTAGGACCAATATTTTTGTTTTCATCATGGAATTCACAAGAAAAAAAAAAACTGCATGAAAAATAGCAATGATCTTAAAACTGAGTCTGAGGACAGCTAGAGCAAAGCTAATATACTTCTAGGTCAGCTCCTGGCTTCAAATCCAGCAGAGGTTCAGGGGGACATGGCATGTCCTGGCTATGTTCCTGTCCAAAGCAGAGGAAAGCTGGGACTGCCACACTACCTCCTCAGCGATGAAATTCCTCTCTCTCTCTTTCTCCCCATTGTCATCAGGATTTCTCTTCATGCATATATTTTAAAAACAGACTTTTTCTTTCAAACGTACCTTTTAATATTTTTATATATTATAAAAATCACTTTCCAAAATTATGTTCTATACCATTTTCTTAAAAGATTTACTAAAGAGACAGAGAGTATACATGAGCAGGTGGAGAGGCAGAGGAAGAGAGAATCCTCAAGCCGACTCCCCACTGAGTACAGAGCCCATGTGGGGCTCGATCCCAGGACCCTGAGATTATGATCTGAGCTGAAATCAAGAGTCGGCCACTTAAGGGGTGCCTGTGTGGCACAGCTGGTTGAATATCAGACTTCTGATTTCAACCAGGGTCGTGAGCTCAGGATGGGAGGACAGAGCCCTGTGACTGGCTTGAGCTAAAGGAGGTGCCTGCTTGAGACTCTTCTTTCCCTCTGCCCTCCGCCCACTCATGTGCACCTGCACATACATGCTTTCTCTCTCTCTCTCTCTCTCAAATAAATCTTTAAAAAAAGACCAGAGTTGGTCATTTAACCGACTAAGCCACCAAGGTGCCCCATATTTTACACCATTTTTAAGTGGCTTATTTCATTATATGACTGTATCCCAATTAATTGAAAATATTTCTTAGTGGCTTTTAATAAACATTGTCCCAGTGAGTGAATAATTATTTCCTTTTCAATGTGCTTCTGAAAGTGGAACTGCTGGGTCCAAGTGTAGGCACATTTCAGGGGTTTAATACATATCACCAAGCTGCTCTTCCAATACGTTGTGCCAATTTAAACTACCATAAAACAACTGTCTCACAATCATTCTTCTAAATCCTTGCTCAATTCATAGGTGATCAACGGCATCTTTTTTTTTCATTAAACTGCTGAAATTATTTCATATATCAATTGGGAAATTATGTCTCTTCTTTGATTAAGTAATGCAGGCAAATTAACTCTTGTCTTCTAGTTTTCCCCATCTCTAAAATGGGGATATTAATAGTAATTACTCTTTAGGGGTGTTGTGAGGATTAAAAAGTTAATTCAAGTGGCGCCTGGGTGGCTCAGTTGTTAAGCGTCTGCCTTCAGCTCAGGTCAGGATCCGGGAGGCCTGGGATTGAGCCCCACATCGGCTTCCTGCTCCGTAGGAAGCTTGCTTCTCCCTCTCTCACTCCCCCTGCTTGTGTTCCCTCTCTCACTGTGTTTCTCTCTTTCAAATAAATAAAATCTTAAAAAAAAAAAAGTTAATTCAAGGGGCACCTGGGTGGCTCAGTCAGTTAAGCAGCTCTCTATAGCTCAGGTCAAGATCCTACAGTGCTGGGATCGAGCCCCACATTGGGCTCCCTGCTCAGCAGAGAGCCTGCTTCTCCCTCTCCCTCTGCCATGCTGCTCTGCCTACTTGTGCTATCTCTCTGTCAAATAAATAAATAAAATAAAATCTTAAAAAAAGTTAATTCAAGCAAGGTACTTAGAATAGTTCCTCACCTACAGTGAGTTCATAATTAGAGCCATCAGATATTTTGAAAAATGCCTGTTCGTGTTCTTTTCTCCTTTTTCTATTTGAGTCTTTATTCTTTTCTTTTTTCTTAAGGTTTTATTTATTTATCTGAGAGAGAAAGAGAGTGAGAGAGAGCAATAGAGGAGAGGTCAGAGGGAGAAGCAGACTCCCCGTGGAGCTGGGAGCCCAATGCAGGACTCTATCTGGGACCCCAGGATCATGACCGGGTGGAAGGCACTTGCTTAACTAACTGAGCCACCCAGACACCCCTGAGGCTTTATTCTTTTCTTGCTGATATATTTTCTTACTGATTTTTAAGAGTCTTATTACATTAAGATATTTATCATTGTTTTCCATATACAAAGCAAATATTTTGTCAACTTTGATTTCCTTTTCCAATTTGCTGATGATGGGTTTTTTTTCTACACCTAAGTTTAAAAACTTAATATCATTAAATCATTCACTTTGAATCAGAACAAGTTACAGAGATCCAATATTTAAATATGAGAAAAACAGCGAAGGAGAACATGATTCTTAACTCTAGTTTGTAAGAAAGAAAAGAATTGATCGATTTAGCTACATGAAAAGTTTTTATGAAAAACAAATTTAAGAAGAAAAACATAGAAAAATGTTTATAATACATAAGCACAAGGCTAATCTCCTTAACACAAAAATCTGTAAGATTTGCTATAATCAATTCAGAGAAAAAGAAATACAGATGCTCTACTTCATTTATAATCAAAGTGAGAGATCCTTTTTTTGCACATAGATTGACATGGATTTTTTTTCAAATTAATTATGCGTAACATCGCGGTCATGTACAGTTGTGCAGAGTGTTCACTGCATAAGGGCATCTAGGCCAGGGAATGAGTTGGGACTGAATTCCTGCTAATGTTCCACTTGCTAAATCCTGGGCCAGCAGGGCTACCTCACCTAGAGGGAGTGACTTCAGTTTCTCAGGAAGCACTAGATGGTCTGAGAGACGCTGATATGCATGCAGTATTGGTGAGAGTTCAGAAAAAAGGAATTTTCATATACTGAGCAGATATACTAATATACAGCCTCTTTGAGAGTAATTTGGCAAAGATTATCAAAATAAATATACAAATCTTTTGACTTGAGGGGCTCTCAGTAGAGAGTCCGATTCTCAGTCTCTGCCTGCCTCTCTGCCTGCCTGTGCTCTCTCTCTCTCTGTCAATAAATAAATCAAATATTAAAAAAAAAAATCTTTTCACTTGACAATTCCACTGCTAGGATTTTATTGATCCATGAAGTTCAAGATGTTTAGATAAAGATGTTCATTTCAGGGGCGCCTGGGTGGCTCAGTTGGTTAAGCGACTGCTTTCGGCTCAGGTCATGATCCTGGAGACCCGGGATTGAGCCCCACATCGGGCTTCCCACTCAGCAGGAGGCCTGCTTCTCCCTCTCTGAGTCCCTCTGCTTGTGTTCCTTCTCTAGCTGTGTTTCTCTCTGTCAAATAAATAAAATCTTTAAAAAAAAAAAAAAGATGTTCATTTCAGCACTTTTTGTAAATGTGTACACAAAAGAACCCCAAAACAATATAAAAATACAAACATAAAACATAAAAGCATAATAGAGTTCTTTTTTTAAAAATTATGATATATCTGTGTATTTTAAAATTGCTTGTTTATAGGATTAAAAATATCAATATGGAAATATTTTGTAGTTATATTACATGAAAAATTCAAACTCTAGAGCAGTAAGTATATAACAGGTGTTGCTTGTGTTTTCATAAAGATATATATACTTGAATGAAAACTTTCTGAAATGAAAACAAAACAAAAAAAAAAGTTTTTCATTCAGGGTATAAATGGGAAGAGACTGCGGGTCTGGGAGGGAGAAAAACTCACTTTTACTTTGTATCGTCTTACAAATTTTTACTTCTGATCATGTGCATGTTATTTTCATTAAGGAAAATAAACTCTATCCATTTTTGCCTTCATGATTTCTTCCTACAGTAGGTTTACACAGAAATGGGTAAGTACTCTGGGCAGGACCTGGGCCCTGACCAAAATATGAAAACCCAGAAACATGGATAGACAGAGGTTCTATCATGGCCTAGGTGTGATGCTGAATACTTAATTCACTTGTTCCCTGTCTCCTAAAAATTAAAGAGTGCCTTTCTCTGCCCTTTTAACTGAAGGGCTGAAGCCAAGTAGCCCAGAGCTGGTCTGTGTGACACAGTAGGGGTGGGGTGGTGCTGAAGAAGACAGAAGAAATGGTTACTAGATTTAGATATTACCCTTCAGACAAGAGAGCCAGAGTAAAACACAATTCTTCAAGTAAAAAACAAACAAACCTAACCCTCATTCATATGATCATTGGCTTAAAAGGATCAGGCTGCTCATTGAGATTATTTGTTGATTCATTCACGTATTCAACAAACATTTACTGTGTCCTATCTACCATGCCTTATCCTTGGTCGGCAGAATATTGAAGTCTCAGTGCTTCTAGAGCATGAGGCCAGAGGGTATAGAGACCACCCTCCCCGGAGACATACCTGTTTAGCCTTTGCTTAGAAATGATGGATCTAAGCCTCAATAAAATATTAGCAAACCAAATTCAGCAAGGCCTAAAAAGGATTATATACCATACCCATGCAAGCTTAATTCCAGGAATGCAAATTTGGTTTAACATCTGAAAACCAATTAATGTACTATACCATATTAATAAAATGAAGAACAAAAACCATATGAATATCTCAAACAAAGGGGAAAAAAAGCCTTTGACTCCTGCATGACAAAGACGCTCACAAACTAGGAACAGAAGGGAACTTTTTGATACAAGGGCACCTATGAAAAACCTACAGCTAACATGACAGTAAACAGTAAAAACTGTTTGCTTCTCCCCTTAGAGCAGGAAGAAGACAAGAACATTCACTCCAGAGCTCTGTCAGGGCTGCTTTGCTGAAGAAGACCACCAGCCTTGTGGGACTGGCTGTATGTGAGACACAAGAGGCCAAGAACATTGTACACAAAGATTCTTGATGTTCTTGAGCAAATTCCTTAAAATGCAGCATATAGAAAGTATACAGAACAGATTATAAATGAAAAACTGAGTTTGTTAAAGCAGAACCAGATGTTAAGAAATTAGAAGACCAACTTCAGGGTGGCCAACTAGAAGAGATGATTCTTTAGGCTGAAAATGAACTAAGTCCTGCAAGAAAAATAATACAGTGGAAATCATGGGAGCCCCTAGTGGAAGAGCCTCCTGCTAACCAATAGAAATGACCAATAGAATCATGATTAAATGACTAGTGTGTGGATGGGAAACTGATGTAATTAAATGTTCTGTTTCATTTTTTAAAAAAGGTTCACTCCTGTCACTTTCATTCAACTTAATAAGTGAGGGCAATTAGGCAAGAAAAAGAGATAAAAGGCATTCAGATCGGAAAACAAGAAATAGAATTATCTCTATTTGCACCTGATTTTGTATATAGATCTTGTATATAGCAATCCTAAGGAATGCACTGAAAAACCACTGGGACTAAAAAATGAGTTCCAGGAGCTCCTGGGTGGCTCAGTTGGTTGGGCGACTGCTTTCGGCTCAGGTCATGATCCTGGAGACCGGGGATCAAGCCCCACATCGGGCTTCCTGCTCGGCAGGAGGCCTGCTTCTCCCTCTCTCAGTCCCCCTGCTTCTGTTCCCTCTCTCGCTGTGTTTCTCTCTGTCAAATAAATAAATAAAATCTTTAAAATAAAATAAAATAAAAATGAGTTCCACAAGTTTGCAGGGTATAAGATCAATGTATAAAAATTTATTTTTGTATAACTATATGCTAGGTAGCAACATTCTGAAAATGAAATAAGAATATAATTTCACTTATAATAGCATCAAAAATAATAAAAGTTAACAAAGAAAGGGCAATACTTATACATTTAACTTGGGGGATAAATTTAACAAAGAAAGAGCAATACTTATACACTGAAAACAACAAAACATTGTGGAAAGAAATCAAAAGATCATCTAAATAAATGGAGAGACATTCATGTTCACAGATTGAAAGACTTCATATTGTTTTTATTTTTAAGACTTCATATTGCTAGGAGAATAGTGTTATTCAACACAATCCCTATCAAAGTCCCAGCTGGCTCTTTTGCAGAAATTGACAAGCCGATTAATTCATACAAAAATGCAAGGGGACTAGATTAGCAAAAAGAATCTTGCAAAAGAAGCACAAAATTAGGGCACCTGGTTGGTTCAGTTGTAGAGCACGCAGCTCTTGATCTTGGGGTTGTGAGTTCGAGCCCCACACTGGGTGTAGAGATTGCTTAAAAATAAAATCTTTAAAAAACAAAAATTTTTAAAAAAGAACAAAGGTAAACATCACACTCTTTTTCTTTAAAACAATACAAAGCTACAGTAATCTACACAGTGTGGCATATTAATAGACATATAGACTAATGGGACAGAAGCGAAGAGCTCTGAAATAATCCCTTACATATACTATCAATTGATTTTTTTGACAAGGTGCCAAAACAATTCAAAAGGGAAAGGATCATCTTTTCAATAAATGGTGCTAACAATTAGATATCCACATGGAAAAGAATGAACCTGGAAACCTAAAACGCACCACACAGAAATTAACTTAAAATGCACCACAGACCTAAATTAAAGAGGTAATATTATAAAACTCTTAGAAGAAAACTCAGGCATAAATCTTCTTGACATGGTTATACAATGGTTTCTTACATATAACTCTAAAAATACAAATAATAAAAAGATACATACAAAATAATCAAAATTTCAAGACTATGAATGACAAACTATACCAAGAAAGTGAAAAGACAATCCAAAGAATGGGAGAAAGTATTTGTAAATCACGTATCTGGTAATGACTTATCTCCAGTACATAAAGAATTCTTTTATCTCAGTAATAGAAAGTCAAATTATCCAATTAACATTGGGCAAAGGATCTGAATAGACATTTTTCCAATGAAGACATACAAATTGCCAACATGTACATGAAAAGATGCTCAATTTACCTTAGTAATTAGGTAAATGCAAATCAAAACCACGATGAGATACAACTTCACATTTACTAGGATGGCTACAAACAAAAAGATAAATAACAAGTATTGGCAAGAGTGTGGAGAAACTGAAACCTTCATACACTGCTGGAGGGAATATAAAATGGTACAGCAGCTTTGGAAAACTGCTTGGCGGTTCCCTAAAACATAACACAAACAGAGTTACCTTGTGACCCAGCAATTCCACTCCTAGAAATATACCAAAGAGAAATGAAAACATATGTTCACCAATAACTTGCATGTGAAGTACATGGCAGCACTACTCATAGAACCAAAACAAAGAAATAGCCCAAATGTCCACCAACTGATGAAAGGATACCTAAAATGTGGTATGTCCATACAGGGGAATGTTATTCGGCAATGAAAAGAAATGAAGTAGCAATACATGCTACAATATGGATGAACCTTGATAACATATGCTATGTGAAAGGAGACAGTCACAAAAGAGCATGTAATGTATGTTTCCATTCATATGAAATGTTCAGAAATAGCAAATCTACAGAGCTAAAAAGTAGATTAGCAGTTCATTAGGATGGGCTGGGGGTTGAGTAGCCTGGGAAAAGAGATTGATGGTTGGGCAACACTGAATGCATGAACAAATAACAAATTGTACATTTTCAGTGGGTCAATTTCATGGTATGTTAATTATATGTCAATTAGGTTGTTTTTTTTAAATAGACATAATGGCTCTAACTGCATGTTTTCAGAAATAATGATTAACAGTCTTCCTAAAACCTAGAGAAATAGATGCAGCCCTAAGCTAAAAGTTCAAGAGAATAAATCAAGAGAGTGAAAAGCAAGCTGACTCATAGTCTATAACGATTATTTTACAAAAGCCCAAATCAAATGTGCTTTATGGTCAAGTGTAACTTTGTTTAAATTACTTCTTGTAAATAAGCTGCACAATTCTTGACATGATTAGTCATTTTATTGGGATTTATAGCAACCTGTGTATTTATTGCTGTACTGGGTAAGGGCCAGGGCAGTCATATTCTCAAAGTCTACTCTGCATCTTAGTGATCAGTTATGTAATATTCTTTGCTTTTTATAAAGGCAAAAATGTTTCTAATGTTAACCCTGACAATATTTTGCAGCATCAGAACTAAATTCAGGACAATACTTGCTGTATTTGAATGCTGATTTAATTCTGTTTTACCATTGCAGAAATTTAAAATATTTACTCTTCCTTAAAATGAAAGAAGTCACCCCGCTTTAAAGTAAGACAAAGGAAACTAAGCCTCATTTGCATTAGATAGTTTACTAAAGTTAAGATCCTAATCAACGCCCTCCCCTGCCCATTCCATCCCCAAAAACCATCAATATGAAGTCTCTGATGTTCTAGAGCTTTGTACAAACTTGTCCTTAGCAGGAAGGGAGGTGCGATCTTTTCTTTTTCTTTTCTTTTTTTTTTTTTGAATTTTGATTTCGCTCCTTTGTAGAAGGTTCCTCTGTGGACATTAACATAAGTACCAGCAAAGCTTATGATTTTTCAGGGTGTGAATCTCTGCAGTATAAACAAACCCAGGTGGGGAGTGGGGGTGAGTTGGAATGATAGAATGCTATCTAGTTGGGAGACATCCTGGAGCTGATTAAAAAACCTTCATCTGTGCCCTGTCACTTCCTTTCAACAAGATCCTGTTAATGTTTACACAATCTTAAAAGTGTATCAGATATCTCAAGGAATAACGTAAATGGCTCCTTTGAGGGTTTTTTTTAAATGTTGATGGAAAAATATCAAAATAGGACCTTTTACATTTACTTCGTTATCCAATCACAAGTAACGCCACCAAAAAAAGTTGTTTATCCCTACCCTGCTGGAGAAATGCCAGGTTTACCTTCCTTCCCTTTTTTAAAGAAAATGGAAAAAACAAACTTCTTAAGCAGATCATTGCAACTCAGAAACGTCACCACGATTCCATAAAACGAACTTTAGCCCGTGATAACTGAGTTTGTGAGGTACGTTTCCCCCAATTTTATAGTTCTGTGGCTAGCATAAAATAAATTATCTTTTGAAACGATTAAGCTTTTTTACAGTTAGTTACTAAGTATTCAGAGTTCTGCCAGGATAAGAGAAAGCAATCAGCACTTCTACTCCGAAAACAAACCATAAATCAGTTGACAAGCTTGAAAGAATTCAGTTCTAGTCTGTTCGGAAGCCAAGCGTAAATACAGAAAAACCTGTTGGCACGTTTATCTTGCTAAGTTTCGCGTTTTAAAAACACCGCAATACGCAAATGGCGTTTCTCGTAACTTTCAGGCTCGGAAGAAATTCAGATAAACATCCAGGCGAGGCATCTCTTACGGAAAACGGAGCCTGTGCCTTTAAGGTAAAATCGGCTGGATCCCAAAACGCATTCCACTTCTCCGCGACAAAGAGTTTGGGGGAGCGCTACCTCTCGGGTTTCTCCCAGGGACTTGGCGGGTTCGGGCAGAGCCCGACCCGCCGCGGAGCCCTCGGCCGTCCCAGCTGCCCCGAGCAAGCCCCGCGCCCGCGCAGCGGGGGCGCCCGGTGCGCCCCGGACTCACCGCTGCTGGGCTGCGGGGACAGCGTGGAGACCGAGGTCTGGCCCATGTCTGGAGTCGCGGGGCCAGGTCTGGCGATCACGCGTTTCCTTCGCTCCTCCGATCATGGGTCCGCTCGCAGGCAGCTTTCCAAGCGCTCATTTCCCGGGCTTTGCGGAGCGGCCCGCCGAATTCCCTCACCTTCTCCCCCGCGCGGGTCTCCCAGCCCGGCCGGCCGCAGCCGGCGAGGCGGATCCAGCCCAGCGGATGCCTGTCATTCCTCTATGCAGATTAGCTGGGGTCAGGGGTCACGGGGGAGGAGGGAGGGGAGAGGGCGCGGGGGAGGGGAGGAGGGGAATGGGTGCAGGGGGACTGAGTAGTTGGGGAGGGGAGAGGCCTGGCGGGTCCAGCCGCGCCCGCAGGGGCTGTGAGAGCCGCACTCCCCCACCCCACCCCCCCAGGGCAGTAGAGTTCAGGCGACTCCCGCTTAACTTAAAAGGTTCAATGTCAAATGATCCTTTAGGGCTGTAAGAAAAGGAATTAAAGTACTTAGTCACGGTACTTAATTTAACAAAATTTGTTCTTTAAAGTTGGTTTCTTCCTCACATTCCGTTGGCACTGCTGCAGGACTAGTTGAAGTCTGCTGTGTGGGGCTTTCCTTCTTTTAAAAATCAGCTTCCTTTTAACAAACAAACAAAATCCGTGGCCTCAGTTACATAAACAGTAAATCTGAAAGATGGATCTATGTGTGAGACCTGCAAAGGGCAGACTTTGCTCCCTACCACCTAAACTCCAGGAAGCTCACCTCTCCTATGTTTAAAAAGAATCACTGTGAAATCTCTGAAACCTTGTGGTAAGGTGTTCAAAATACACAGAAAGGTGAAAACAACAAAACAAATGGTAGGTTGTTTTAGAAGCTACCATTCCCTAAAAGTTGAATTAAATCCTCCTATAAGTAAATCTCAACCCCAAATTTCTTAAAAATATTAATACAGATACTCTTGGCATATACAATTGATGAGTAATCTATGGATTATATATATAATGCACTATATATATAATGCACTATGTATATACTCTATAGATTACTCATCAATTGTGTGTGTGTGTGTGTGTGTGTGCGCGCGCGCGCGTATCAATGGATAGTGTGTTAGACTGGGTAGTGGTCACATAAATGTGTTCACTTGATGAAATTTCACTGTATACTATGATTTGTGCATTTTTCTGAATGTATATATTTTATTAAAAAGAAAAAATTAATTGCAATATATTTAGATCATTTGCCACAGCACTCACTTTTTAGATTATCCAAGATATTCCACTCTAAATATTAAAAAGCTGTATTGTATATATTATAAAATAGTTATTTAATACCTTAAGCATGAAAATCATTTTTTCCTGAAGTTTGTATTATTACGATCACACACAGACTTGCTTTATTTTTGAAAACCATTTACTTGTCTGTTTCATCATAATTATGTGAGTTGTCCTATTTTGTTCATACCCAAATAGTCCACCCTCTATTGTGCAGAATTTTTTCCTCTAGAATAATGTGATCAATTATCTACTTCCCTTTGCCTCATTCATTCTTAAAACATTTGATTTTAGTTTTTAATGAAACTGAGGATTAACCAAGATGTGAGTTCTAACTAAGACAATGAAGTCAAATCAACTACATTTCTTTATAAAGCACAATCCTGTTGTATTTTGGGAACACATCCCACCTGCGGGACTCATCAGTGAGAGGAAACAATTACAATGATTCTTCCATTTCTTTGCTTTCATAAGTTTGCCTTAAAACAATAACAAAAAAACTTCAAGGGTTTTCTCAACTGAAATTGAGCGGAGGGAACTTGTACTCTTCCTTCCATTGATTGAGCTTAATTAATAAGGGAGGTCACTGATCATAGGAAAGATACAGTAAATTTTACACTTTAAAAATATGTAAATATGGGGCCCCTGGGTGGCTCAGTTGGTTAGGCGACTGCCTTCCACTTGGGTCATGATCCCAGAGACCTGGGATGGAGCCCCACATCGGGCTCCCTGCTTGGCGGGGAAACCTGCTTCTCCCTCTCTCACTTCCCCTGCTTGTATTCCCTCTCTAGCTGTATTTCTTTCTGCCAAATAAATAAATAAAATCTTAAAAAATATAAAAAATAAAAATATGTAAATAGAGGGGCACCAGGGTGGCTCAGTCCTTTAAGCAACCCCCTCTTAATTTCTGCTCAGGTCATGTTTTCAGGGCAGTGAAATTGAGTCCTGATTGAGCTCCTCCCTCAGGAGGGAGTCTGCTTCAGATTTTTCTCTCCCTTTCCCTCTGCCCCTCCAGCTCATGCTCTCTCTCTCTCAAATAAAGAAATAAAACTTTGAAAATTATGTAAATGTAATGATTTTTTTAAAATTGACAAAGGCTAAATTTGAGGCTATTTTTGCTACCATTACTTCTTCTCCTTGGGAGACAATAATGTGTTTCTTTTTTATTTCTTCTACAAATTCTTATTTCAAACATCAAAGTGGTATTCTGTAGTTCTCTTCTTTCAGGATTTGCTAAATCCATCTATATTTACCTTACTCAAAACCTTTCAGGATTTGTTAGTTAATATAATCTTAGCCTCATGTGAGATTCCTATAATCCCCCAGATCAGGTTACACCCTTTTCTCTGAAACTTTTCCAGTTCCATTACATTATCCTTCAAATATGTCAGCCCAGATTGCAATAAGTGGGCATCAAGGTTTCTTTATAAGGGTGGGACAGTT
Source organism: Spilogale gracilis (assembly GCA_004023965.1). NCBI lineage: Eukaryota > Metazoa > Chordata > Mammalia > Carnivora > Mephitidae > Spilogale > Spilogale gracilis. The sequence goes on along the minus strand of PITA01021980.1, from coordinate 17,734 downwards.
ATTCTATTTTGTTGCCTTTTTATCAAGGCTAACAAATCATACTAATTAACATAGAAAAAGTCTACAGAAATCCCCAAATTCTGTTTATAGGTCATCACCTTAGAATTTATCATCTAAAAAGAATATTTTAAGATAATTTCCAAAATTGCCTTTTTCTTGCTTTATTAGAGATAATTATTCAGCCAATTCACAGTCTTACTAAGAGCTCTGGGTGTTAATCATACAGTTTATAGTTTATGGGAACATTTAATGTCACCGGAAAAATTGGACACTCCTCTGTGTATTACCTCTTTCCAGGGAGTTTACAAAAATGCTAAATAAGATTAGTGCCAACATCTAACTCTGAGGAAGTCATCAATTTATAATTCTTCAGCATTTATCCCATTGGTCCTGCTTTTTGGTCTATATTTCTAAATCAAACTCTCATCCAGCGATATCCTGATAAACACTCAACACTCGGATTTGTCTGGGGGTGAGGGACAAGATTGATTTGAGACTTGTATGTAGCATTTGCCAATTCCCTAATGTAAAAATATTCCTACAATGGCCAATTCAACAAGCAGTCGACGGGCTTGCAAAATCTGTGTCAATTCATTAGCAGAATTCCTGGAAATTTAACAACTGGCTCAACTATGAGCTCCCTTCAGCATACCACTACTTTCATCCTTTATAGTATCCTGCCATCAGGTCGTACCATGACTGAAATTGAGGAACAGTCTATGTTAAGCTCTCCTAAAAATATAGAATAATGGCATCTACTGATTTTTCCACCCTACAGTGTAAATATCTTTCAATCCCTGAAAGATTTATTCGTTTACTTCCAGAAAGAAGTTAAAGTGAGTGGATTAGTTAGATAGAATTTCCCCTTCTGGAATCTGGTTTGCCTTTTGACAAAAAGGTTGTATGTTCACATTGAGGTTTTCAAGCAGTTTTCCTTATCACACAGATTTCACTGGTCTGTCTGATTTGGAGTTATGAAGCTCTCCTGCCTGGGGTACTCAAAGTTACACATGCACCCCTGCCGGATGGAAATCACTAGATCTACTAGATCAAAGTGAAAAGCATAGATTAACCTAAACTTTAGCCATCCATTTATGGAAAAGCCCATACATACAAGGTCCAAGTCCAAAGTATAGACACATAATTTGGTGGCTAGAGAAGATGCTGCATAATTAGAATGGTCATCACTACCAAATTCTATGCTTTAGGTGACTGCCAGTCTTTTCTAGGTGGCCAAATCTAAGCTTGGAGTGGGAGAAAGAGTGAGATCTTTCTCCCTCAGAGCACAAAGGCCATGAATACAAATCCTGGGGGTCTGCTTTGTCTGAATGCCACAAGACCCATTTTCAGACTCTAGCGGTTGGGTGGGTGAGGAGGGTTAGGCAGACTCCCAGCAGATGGGATGGTTGGTCAGAACTGTGGTGGTCCAGGAAGCGAAGTGGCTGGAGGTGGCCATGTACGAGTAGATGGAAATTCTCTTACTTGGCGCTCTTATTCCTGGACTTGGCCATGAAAATTTGGTGAATTACAGACATTTTCCTGAGTCAGGGGAATTACAGTCAAAGAAAAACCCTTTCCTACTGGGAAGGAAATGAAACTTAGTGATTAAAATTGAGTAATTTCCCAAATAGAACTTTCCCCCCAATGTATTAGTTTGTTTTCTAGAGACAGTGGTCCGAAGAAACAAGAGAAATCCACAGGTTATCTAAGACCACTATGTTAGCCAATTATTTTCTTTCTACTTACCATTGTCAGATTTATTAAAAAGCAGAAAACTGTCTTTTCTTTTTTCCGCTGATGGAGGTGCTAGAGGGTAGTTTTATTTTTTTAGTATATGTGCTGCCGAAGTAAGCACGCTAGAGGGCAATTTTTAAAGTTGGAAGGCTATTTTAACACAAAAGGATCTAATAATCAGGTAAAAGAATACATAACTCAGAAACTAAAAACAGTATGCAAACATTTTAAAGTATTAAGGTACTTTTTTTAGTAGAATGTCTGTTGGATTTTTAAAACTTTGTATTACTCCAAAACTTGGCTACATTTTGTGAAAGGAAGTTTACTTAGAAAAATATAACTGCTAAACTGAAAATGAAAATTGTACTGGATCTTATAATTTCAGTTGAAATTCTGTATACGTAACTAGTGTTTACTTTTTAAAATGTTATTCTATAACACTGCAGCCAAATGCTTCCTATGTCTTTTATTTGGACAATTCTGAGATTTTAGTTTTGACATGATGATATAAACAGACAAAGGAGAATTCTGGTAGAAAAGAATTACAACTTTGGGCATTCTAGTCATATTAAGCATCAATAGGAGAGAAAAACACATTCCACAAGTATTAGAACAGGAAACAAACCTGTAAAGCAGGCTTTTCTTTTCTATTGTTCTCATATTTTTATAGGATTTATTTCCTGAGTTTTCTTCTACTGCTTGTTCAAGCTAGGATTATCAAAATACCTTGTCCCTGTCTTGCCCTGAGTGAGTCTCTGCAGAGGACATGGTGTATCACACTTGCGCTTATTTAGTGACTGAGTTGGACAGTTGGAAGATTTATCCTGGAAAATAAAGACATTATGAGTGGTGCTGCAATTTCCTTTCCCCCAATTTTCTCCACCCCAGGACAAATCGTGTGTAATCTGTTGCACTTCATTCCACAGGAAAGACAAATTACTCATACAATGTCTAAGACTCTGACAACTGCTGTAAAATTAATAATCTTTAATTACTGATCAAAACCTATAGAGACCAATCCTTAAAGACATCTTTAATCATTACTGCCCAATTTACAGAAAGTAATTCCTTAAAGTAAGGTCCAAATCATAGTTTTGTTTTGTTTTGTTTTTTTTAAGATTTTATTTATCTGAAAGACTAAGAGAAAGAGAGAGAGAGAGAGAGTAGGTGGGAGCGTAAGCAGCGGGGAGGGGCAGAAGGAGAGGGAGAAGCAGAGTCCCCACTGAGTAGGGAGCATGATGCGGGGCTTGATCCCAGGACCCTGAGATCATAACCTGAGCCAAAGGCAGATGCTTAACCAACTGAGCCACCCAGGCACCCCCAAGTCATTGTTTTATTAACCATGATATCCATTTATAGGGATACCAAAATGTCTGGCACATAGAGGGCATTTAATACATAAGGGATGAATAAAAGAATAAGCATTTACATTATCTCCATAATTACAGCAACTTGAAGTGTGGATTAAAAAAAATCATCTAGAATTATATTATGATTTTGAGAATAGTATACAGACTCCATAGCAAAATAATATCAAGTCTGTCAATAAATTTAAATTTGTTTTTATATGCCGTGCTCTGAATAATCATCTAGTCCTTCAATTACACTGACTGAGCACTTCCCATAAGCCCAGTACCCATCCTGCACGGGACATAAGTGAGGTGCAGACCCTACTCTGGTGGGAGTTCCTAGTGTGGCTGCATATATATATGGTGAAGGTGGGCATTGTGGCTTACATGTAAATAATCACCAACAGTGAGTACCATAATAGAGATTTGTTCCACCAGGAATTAAGAATGAACAAAAGGTCGTTACTGAGGAGGCTCTGAACTTTATTAATTGCCAGATCTGCATCTTTCCAGCACAGAGTCAGCAATTCATTCTGAAGATGCCTCCAGATTTTCATATGCTTCCTAAATCAGAGAGAGATTAAATTTTGATAATATGTGGGTCATCTAAACTGCATTTGCTTGTTTATTTATTGCTTACAGTTTTTGAGCAATAATTTGCAAACCCTAAAATCTATTCATTTTATGTAAACATTTCAACAAGTTTTGGTAAAAATAGTATAACCACCACCACAATAAAGTTTTGGAAAACTCTGAGAACCCTCAAAAGTTCTTTCATGTCCTGCTGTTAATCCCCACCCCACACCCTGGCTTTGGGCAACTACTTTCCTGCTTTCTAAAACTTCATATAAATGGGATAACACCATGCAGTTTTTTTTTATATCTAGTTTCTTTCACTTAATGCTTTTGATATTCATCCATGTTGTATGTATCAGTATTTTGTTCCTTTTTGTTGAGTAGTATTCCATTGTATGGCTATAGCAAAGTTTTTTTTAACCATTTACCAATTACTTGACCTTTGGGTTGTAACTTTATCCCATTGTAGTCTTGTGCTATGAAAATACATAAAATACTATATTATATTATATTATATTACATTACATTATTATTATATTATATTATATTATATTATATTATATAATTCTGTATAAGTAAGAATAACTTATTGGTTCATTATTCACCCAGAAAATATTTATTATGCTTCTTCTTTTATTATTCCCTGTTCTATATATTGAATTAAACACAAAGTAAAAATATCTACACTCATAGAACTTACACTTTAGTGAAAGGACAGAAAATAAGCAATGAACACAATAAGTCAGTAGATTAACAATTTTGAAAATGAGAAGTGCTATGAAATAGAGAAGAGTAGGAGACTGGATTAGCAGCATGGGATGGTCATGGTAGTTCTCATTGAAAGGGGGCTATTTGAGTGTAGACCTAAATGAGGTGATGGAGTTAGCCACGTGGCAATCTGAAGGAAAAGCATTCCAAGCAGAAAGGCCAGTTGATACAAAGATAAGAGTATTCTGCATGTTCCAGCAGTGAGGCTGGTGTACTAAAGGAAGAGGGGATAAGAAAGTGAGTATAAGATTGTAAGACCTCGTAGTTAACCATGGACTTTGGCTTTTACTAAAAATAGGATGGAGGGGCGCCTGAGTGGCTCAGTTGGTTAAGCGACTGCTTTAGGCTCAGGTCATGATCCTGGAGACCAGGGATCGAGCCCCACATCGGGCTCCCTGCTCAGCGGGAAGCCTGCTTCTTCCTCTCTCAGTCCCTCTGCTTGTGTTCCCTCTCTCACTGTGTTTCTCTCTGTCAAATAAATAAATAAATAAAATCTTTTAAAAAAATGAGATGGAGATGAAGGGACAGTTTTGACAAAAAAAAAAAAAAAAAAAAAAAAAGACTGATCTGGCATATTTTAAGATCCCTATGGCTTCTGAGTAGAGGACAGGGGAGACAAGGTTGAAAGCAGAGAGAACAGGAGAATACTACAGAAATAATCCAGGCATGACTTAGATCTGTTTGGCAACAGTGGGAATGGTGAAATGTACCTGCATTCTATCCATTTTAAGGCAGAGCCAATTTTCTTTTGGGAGTGAATGTGGGGCATGAGAGAAAAGAGATGAAGCAAGGATGACTTCAAAATTTTGTGTGAGCAACTGGAAGGACCAAATTGCCATGAATCAAAATGGGACAACAGTAAGTAGAATGGGTTGAGTGGAAAATTATACGTCCAATTTTGAGATGTTCAGTAGACATCCAAGGGGAGAATGAAAACAATCCTAGGTGTCACCAAGGGAAAAAAATCTAAACACATCCTAGTAAAATAGAGTACTAAGAATATAGAGTAAATTAAAAAAAGTAGACAAGAGAGAGGCCACATCAAGGAATCCCAATAAATCAAAGAAGACAACAGAGTTATATTTTCTTGATGTTACAGAGGAATAACTGTCAACTTAGAATTCCATATCCAGATAAATAATCATTCACTAAGGCAAATAATCACTCACTAAAGGTGATTAATCACTAAAGGTACTTCTACAGAATATTCCTCAACAAGAAAGAAAATGAGCCCAGATTAAGGGTGAGATGCAAAAAACAATGGTGGGTACAGAAATTGATAAAATTATGGTGGACTTAATACTGGCTTTGCAAAATGGAAAGGCTGGCAGTAAATTTTTAATATGTTTAGGTTTTGATTTTGACCAGAGGACAAATTGAATAGTTTTTTATTTTGTTAGAAAAATTTACTGTTTCAAATAATAAGAAAAATACAATAATGAACTTCCAAGTCAGTAAATAAAAGAAAGGGAAAATAGAAGTTTCATTAACTCAAATAATGAGATAGTAAAATGAAAGAAAAAGAATAGAAAAAGAGCACGCTAAAATAAGATGATGCAAATTTAGATGGTCAAGGCAAGTCCAAATCGGTAATTGCAATAAATGTGAAAAGAACATCCTTATGTAATAATGGACACTAAAAGATTAGAGAAAACAGAAATACTGTATATCTTTCTCTCTCTGCTAACTTTAGGATATACATCCCAAACAGCAAAAGCTGAAAAATACACACCAAGAAAATGCTTACCAAAGGAAAATTGGTATATCAATATTAATAACTGAGGTGCTTGGGTGGCTCAGTTCAGCATCTTACTCTTGATTTCAGCTCAGGTCATGATCTCATGGTCCTGGGATTGAGCCCTCTGTTGGGCTCTGCACTCAGTGGGGGTCTGCTTGAGGATTCTCTCTCCCTCTCCCTTTGTTCCCCCCATATACTTGCTCTATCTCTCTCCAAAATAAATAAATAAATCTTTAAAAAACAATAGATGAATTAAAATTGAAGTCAAAATAATAAATAGAATAGAGGTATCTATTGCAAAGGATTAAAAAAGTAACAAGAAGATACACATACAAGTTAATAAGGGGTATAACCCTACCATCAGAACCTTGAAATATAAAAAGCAAAAACTTACAGAATTGCCAGGATAAACTGACAAACCCACAGTAAAATGGAAAAATTTCAGCATATGATCAAAAAGTAATAAGATCAGGCAGGCAAAATACTTTTAAAGTTAGGGTTTTGAACAATCCCCATGACAAGCTTGACAGTAGATGTATGTAGAGACCTGTACTCAAGAAATGGCAACTATACACTGAGTTCATCTGGATCATATCAAAATCCCAATACATTTCAAAGACTTCATATTAAACAATCTACAATCTCTGACCATAATTAAATGTATTGATTTCCAAATCAATAAGAAAAATAGTTATGAACAGAAACAAAAATGTTTTTATATATTTTAGGAAGTTAAAAAAATGTACTGCTAAAAAATATAAGGGAATCAAATTGTAACTCATAAAATGTTTAGAAACAAAACAACAATGAACGTATCACAGAACATGTAGCTTGATACTAATGGGGGGTAATTAGAGGTATATTTAAAACCCTAACTACCTAGGGTTCCTGCTTGGTGGGAAGCCTGCTTCTCCCTATCTTAGTCCCTCTTCTTGTGTTTCCTTTCTATCTGTGTTTCTCTCTGTCAAATAAATAAATAAATAAATCTTAAAAAACCAAAACCAAAAACAAAAACAAAAAACCCTAACTACCTTTATTTTAAAGGAAGGAAGGAAGGAAGGCAGGCTGGCAGGCAGGAAGGCTGCTTTAGGGATAAACTCACACATTAAATTGGTTAAATATTAAACTGATGAGGGTAAAAGAGAAAAGCAAAAAGAAGAAAGAACAGAGGAGAAGGGGAATAAAAAGAGGGAGCGCAAACAAAAGAACTAAAAATCAAGAGAGGTGATTCATTGCTTTAGTATATTCAGTGAGGTCCTTCATCCATGTGAAAAGCAGGGGCTGACTCAATGAGAGAATGCTCTATACTTTTGGATGGAAAAAGTAATTGGAATGTAGGTGAAGATGATTCAAGATGAAAAACAGAGCTACCTGGAAGTAAGAAGGGCTGAAACATCACTAGTAGAAAGGTGAATTTACTTTTTTTGAAAGAGAGAGAGCGCACAGGCACATGTAAGTGGGGGGTGGGGGGCCACAGAAAGAAGAAGAGAGAGAATCCCAAGCAGACTCCAGGGAGGACCAGGGGGAGGAAGGGAAAAGGAAGAGGGAGGAGGAAGGAGAGGGGTGTAGAGTGGAGGGAGAGTAGGACGAGCTGCTCCATCCCAGGACCCTGAGATCATGACCTGAGCAGAAATCAAGAGTCAGATGCTTAACCAACTGAGCCATCCAGATGCCCCATAGGGAAGTGAATTTAAAACTTACTGTTTTGCATTCAGGGAGAAAAAATACAGATTCATTTTTAGTATTATTTTAACCACTTCCATTATTAAAGAGCTCAGCATCCTAGAACTAAAAATGGATTTTAAAAACTCCTATCTACTGCTTATTTTTGTTTCCTTTAAATATCTCTCCATAATATTTTTTATTTGTAGTACAATGGTATCTTTAAAACTCCAAATAGAATCTTAAGGGAACAAGCAAAATAAATAATTTCTCGTATGTTAAATAGGCTTAATTTCGACTGTTCTTTACTTTCATGCTTCTAGTATTTTATTTTATTATTGTATTATTTTTAAAGATTTATTTATTTGTTTTAGAGAGAGTGAGTACAGGAGCAGAGGGAAGGGCACAAAGAGAGGGAGAAGGGAAGCAGACTCTCTGCTGAGCAGGGAGCCCCAAGCAAGCTAGATCCCATGACCCTGAGATCAAGACCTGAGCCAAAACCAAGAGTCAGAAGCTTAACCAACTGAGTCATACAGTCATTCCACTTCTGGCATTTTAAAACAGGAAAAAAAAAACTCTACAAGGTTGGTTCCTAAAAACATATTTAAATTTATTAGAACTTAAATCTAAGTCTAAGAAATGCCTCTAAGTAATGCAACCCTCTAGGGAAAAGTTGTACACAGTGAAGAGGCTATAAAAAAATGGATTTCAGTAACTGCAAAGTACTTCTCAACTAAGGGAAGTTGACACATCCTGCAAACAGGTGATGAAGATGGAAGCTGAGAAGAAGCCGGGGGGTGGCCAAGGCATCTTGCAGGTGTTCAGTCTTTAATCTTTCATCAAAACAGGATTTACTCAGGGAGAAATCATATAATCACGCAATTAATAAGTCACCATACAAAAATGGGGTTGGAATATTGCCATTTTAAATTTACACACCCCTCTCCCAAGCAATGAGGCCTTTTCACTGAAGCATTTTCATTCCCCAACGTGTATGAAAATGCACAAGGGAAATTTCTACAGGGGAGAGGAGAGCCCAATATACAAGACAGAAGCATATTTTACCTGGAAGTTTTATTGTTATACTTTAAAAGACGTGTAGCAGGAGAAAATGTTGTGAATTTTGCTTTGCTCTAAAGTATTCCAAAACCTACATGAAGCCCCCAAGATTGCACTACTTCTTCAGATTATTCAATTTCTTCTTCATAGGTGTGTTTATCCAGTATTATTTTGTGAATCAATGAGACATATAGTGACATAATTCCTTGAACCGATGATGAATACAATATCAGCCACATATAAGACAGTTAACGCTACTATACATTTCCCATTTTCATCTGTGACTTCAGGGTAATAATTTTTGCTTTGTTTCCAAGTTAAATATTACCTTATTTCATTTAGACTTCATTTTTATACAAAAGCACCATGAGCATTGAGTTGTATTCCATTATTTATGGCAATATAGAAATATCTGGTACCATACTCTGAAAACTGATATTACCATTGGCAGAATAAGACTTTTCTCTCATAGTCTGACAACACTGCTATTATTCTAAAAATTTATAGCTTATTTTCATCCCATAATCTATCTAGGTTTACCGAAACCTTGATTCTCAAATCTCTGTGTGTCTCCTTCTTTTATTACTACCTAGAGGACTCATCCCCTATTGGGTTCTAATTTCTATGTCAGCATAGGTTGATTGATTCTTGAAATCTGGCCTCCAGTGTGCCTATATTTTATGTTCTAAGAGGTATGTTGGCTTAGAGACTAAATCCTCTGGGACCTTAATCTATCTATTTCTATAACAACTTCCCCGCGGAATTTGTCTCAAGGCTCTCTCCTGTGTCTCCTGCACTCAAATGAATGTCATTTGGAGGCCATGTCTTATTTATCATTGTAACAAGAGCTCAAAGTCAGCATATGGGTAAGTGCTTAGGAACTACGTATTTTATATAGGAAGGAAGGAAGGAAGGAAGGAAGGAAGGAAGGAAGGAAGGAAGGAAGGAAGGAAGGAAAGGAGATGATTTGTACCAATGAATCATTTAGTCCTGTGGATACCCAGGGAAATAAGAAAAAGAGATTGAGGATGCAGTAAAAGCAGTATGGGCTTTACTATCAGGCCTAGTGATAAGTAATAGTTTCAACAGAATACCATTTACAGGTAAGTCCTTATGTTTTTTGATTCGCTAATTAAGAAAACATAGAATCTGAATATTTTCATAATCACACTGATATGCATCTACTAAATACATACATTTATGTCTTCAATGTCCCCAGTTAAAATTTTGTTCCACTTCTCCTTTGAGACTACTGGCCTATATCTATTTGTTAAAAGTTGATTTGGTTGAGAAATAGCAGTACTAAAGCTAAAGAGAAATGTCCACTAACTCACGTATCACTGCACACAGGTTAACAAACTGGAGGGAGGATTCTAATTTACTCTCCTTTTTCAGAAAGGAAACATTTGACTAACTGAGGTAATGCAAGAAATATTTCTTTTTCTTTTCTTTTTTTTTTTTTTGAAGATTTTAATTACTTATTTGACAGAAAAAAAGAGTACACGCAGGGGGAGTGACAGACAGAGGGAGAGGGAGAAGCAGGCCCCACACTGAGCAGGGAGCTCAATGTGGGACTCAATCCCAAGACCCTGGGATCATGGCCTGAGCTGAAGACAGATGCTTAACCGACTGATCCACCCAGGCAACCCACAAGAAATCTTTTTTTTTTTTTTTAAGATTTTATTTATTTGACAGAGAGAAACACAGCCAGAGAGGGAACACAAGCAGGGGGGGTGAGAGAGGGAGAAACAGGCTTCCCGGGGAGCAGGGAGCCCGATGTGGGACTCGATCCCAGGTCTCCGGGATCATGACCTGAGCCAAAGGCAGTTGCTTAACCAATTGAGCCACTCAGGCGCCCCAAGAAATATTTCTTAATGGGGTCCGTGGGTGGCTCAGTTGGTTGAGTGTCCAACTCTTGGTTTCAGCTCAGGTTATGATCTCAGGGTTGTGAGATGGAGCCTTGCATGGAGCTCTGTGCTTAGCATAGAGTCTGCTTGTCCCTCTCCCCCCCTCCTGCCCCTCCCCAGACTTACACACACACACACACACACACACACACACACTCTCTCTCTCTCTCTCTCTCAAATAAATAGATCTTGAAAAAAGAGAGAGAGAGAAGTTTCTGGGGGTATGGTGGAGAGATGCTAAGATAGCCCCTTAATACTCACAGCACTGTGTAAGCCCCTTTCCTTGAGAATGAATGGGATCTGTGACTTGCTTCTAATCAACAGACTATGGCAAGGATGTATGGGATTATGTGTGTGTGATTTTGTTATGTAAGATTATAATGTCTGTCTTGTTAGGAGACACTATTCCTGGTTTTGAAGAAGCAAATGTTATGTTGTGTGCTGCCAAGTGGAGAGGGCTGAGAGGCAAGACACAGAAGGCAACCTCCAGCCCATGGCCAGCAACAAACTGAGGCCCACAGTCGGGCATTTCGCAAGGAGTGGAATGCTGCCAGCAGCCCCACTGGGCTTGGAAGCGGAGCCTTCACCAGTCAAGCCTCAGATGAAACCACAGCCCTGGCTCACACCTTGATTGCAGCTTGTGACGTGCTCAGACTCTAAGCAGAGGACCTCATGGAGCTGTGCCCTAACTCCCAACACACATAAACTGAGATAATACATATTGTTTTACGTTGTTAAATTTGTGGTAATATTGTTATGCCTCAATAGATAACTAACACAAGTGGGAATACAGATGATGTGAAAGGAAGATCTGTTCGGTAAATGGAGGACAAGAAGAAGTAAAATATATGTGAAGTTTACTTTGAATTGAGGGAGAGGTATAGCAGGGAACAGGAAGAGACCTTAGCAGCTGAGGAAGGAAACCAGATGGTTAAGCTAACTAACACTTCCCCCTTTGATGAGTTCAGAGCAGGCCAGAGTCTGAAAAATACACCATAGATAATAATTGAGGATGAAGGTAGTTTATATATCAAAATATATGGTTTTTATAAGCCTATATCATATTTAATTCAAAAATATTATACTGGATGGGTGCCTGATCAGCTCAGTCAGTGGAGCAGGCAACTCTTGATCTTGGGATCATGAGTTCAATCTCCATCTTGGACATAGAGATTACTTTAAAAAAATTATATAGGCAAAACTGAATCGTCCACTTCTCCAGCATATCTGAACTACAGAAGCAATTCTTAGGAACTCACTCAAATCAGTGACAGCCCAAAGTGTGAGTCTAAGTCCTAAGGACTGTGACTTGTGATCCACTCTTGACATGCTAAGAAGTAGCTGGACCCATTATCTGCATCTTAGACATCTGGTTGTGGGTGCCTATTATGTTGTATAATATAGAGTAGAATAATAATATAGAATGTAGGTTGTATACATTATACCATTCTATTTTTCTAATTACTATCCCAAATAAAAAATATGGACTGAAAACACAAGAGTGAAATTGCTTACATTCTCTCTCTCTCTCTCTCTCTCTCTCTCTCTCTCTCACTATTGGAATATAAGCTCCATGAAGAAAAATATTTTTTTTGTATAGTCTTCTCCTCTTGCATACTGGTGACAATCGATAAATATTTGCTGAATGAACGAAGAACTCCATATTTCCCTATCATTCCCTCATTTGTAAAAAGGGATGATAATAATAGTACATACCTGAATCAATTGTAAGGACTAACTAATGTAATACATGTGAATTGATTAGAACATGGCCTTGCATATAGTAATTGAAAAGTAAAATATTGGCTACTATTAAAGCACATTATTTAGGGCGCCTGGGTGGCTCAGTGGGTTAAAGCCTCTGCCTTCAGCTCAGCTCATGATCTCAGGGACCTGGGATCGAGGCCTGCATCGGGCTCTCTGCTCCGCAGGGAGCCTGCTTCCTCCTTTCTCTCTGTCTGCCTCTCTGCCTACTGGTGATTTCTCTCTCTGTCAGATAAATAAATAAAATCTTTTTTTAAAAAAGCACATTATTTAAATATACTTATTGAAGGAATCTGTTAGGAAAAAGAACCTGAGCACCATAATTCATACTCAAATACAGGAGAACCTCACTATCAAGGAGGTTCAACTTCATGTTAGGTTTTAAGTTCAACTTGAACTTTAAGAATTTAAAGTAATTTTGAAATAAATTTGGGTATAGAAATATACCTTCAAATAACAGAGGACTCGAAGTCAACGGCTTAAATGTGATTTTTGCTATGTAAGTGTATATGAGCTTGCACTTTTTTGTATATCATAAATTCAGAATATTTCTAGTCCAAACTCTAACCCAGGCAGAAATCCCTTCAGACATTCCCATCCAAGTGGTCAGGAAGCTTTTCAAGTCTTCCTTAAAATTACCAAGACTGGCCATACCAGTTAAGGAGAATATATAGCAACTAGACTTTCATACATTATTGGTAGGAGTATAAAATGATAATTTGGAATTTGGAAATTTGGTCTGGCAGTTTCTACAAAGTTAAACATACACTTTTCTATGACCAGAAATTCTTCTAGCGAGCATTTATCCAGAAGTGAAAACACATATCTGTTAAAAGAACTGTTCGAGAATATTCACAGAAGCTTTATTCATGATAGCCAAAAAACTGGATCAAATGTTGATCAACAGGAGAAGGGAGAAATACCTTTGGTATATTCATCAGTGGAATACTACTCAACAAGAAAACATTTTCAGGTGCTGCCCAGAAACCCCTTCAGGAATAAAGGACTTATTTCCCCATCTGCTGGGAGCACTGCTGGAAGACAGCCCCCACTAGTCAGTCCTTTTTGGGGGTGGTGGTGGTAATGGTGGCATTTTCTTGGCTAAAACACACAGCCTTGCCCAAAGCACACCTTTGGGCAGTCTACATCCAATGCTCAATCAACATGGGGTTGGGCAAAATGTGCCCCAACTTGAGATCATGCTGACAGGCCATCCAGCTCCAGAGCTCCCCTTGACAGGCACGAACCACCCAGGCACCCATGGTGGCCCCTGGGAATCCACTGAGGCTGGTGTGGGGACTGCTTCACAGCTTCAATTCTCCCCCTGCTCAATTCTGCTTCTCTCTCCTCCCTTCCAAAGCTGTAGATCCCAAGAGGCCTCCTTAATCAATGCCTGCATGCTAATCTTTGTCTCTTTCTGGGGAATCCAACCTGTGAGAAACTACTGATAAACCCAACAGAATGGGTGACCCTCAAAACCATTTTACTGAGTGAAAGAAACCGGATACAAGAGAGTATATATTATATGATTGCATTGGTAGAGTTCAAAGACTGAAAAAACTAATGGATAGTGAAAGAAATCAGATCCCTGTTTGCTTGAGAGTGGACTGTGAGGAAGTAGGCACGAAGCATCTCATTGTAGGGATGGGAATAAACTGTATCTTGATAGAGGTCTGGCTTGCATGGATGTATGCATCTGCCAAAACTCATTGAATTATTCTCTTAAAATCTGTGCAATTCACTGTATGTAAATTATATCTCAATCCCCCACAAAATGTAAAAAAGAAAAGTAACCACCCCAAATTTGGTTCAAGTTGAACTATGGTCATCCAACATTCAAAGTATTCAAAGTTTCACTATGGTCAATTAAGCCTCTGTTCCTTTGGAGTCTGGCAGTTAATTTTTGAACCAAACTTTGAGAATTAGCATATGTATTGTGCTCATCTTTTTGTGGATTGAAAATTTAACAGACAACGATCTTTCTGTTTGAATCATTAATTTAAATGTTGCACTAATCAGCTGTAGCTACAGAGGCAGTGTTGAAAGCCATGAAATTGCTTCTTCCATGATGACACTTATTCACGAATCAAAACATTGAATATAATACTCATTCAATTACAGAGCCATCTACCTGAATGTTCACTTAAAATTGATTTCTCAAAGAATTCCAGATCAGCTTATGTGATCATAAAGTCAAAGACCCTTTGGGTTGGGAAAGACTTCCAATACCTCAGTTTGCAGACAAGGAAGCTTTGGCTCATGGGAGATAACTGAGTTGCCAAGGTCAGTTGCCCTGGTCTAGCTGGGAGGAGTCTGACATCCTAGGGCACATCCCCCCATGCACACCTGCCACACAGTCCCTGTGTCCTTGCTCTCTTCTGCAGTTCACCACACTTCAGCTGGGAGAGGAAAATAAAGAATGGATTTTATCCTGTGATTTCTTCTTCCTTCCACTGATGTTTCTTGCTTTAAAACAATTGCCCCTGTAATCAGCTTAGGATAACAAGTGCAGTTAGTGGAATAAAGTACTCTTTGATCTTGCTAGAGATCTGATTTTTGCCAGAAAGTAGGGGAAAAGGGCACATCGGCTGCCTCCCTGCTTTCTTCCACCTCTTATATGGCAACTTACTGGAAGCAAACTTGGGGAAAAGTAAACTATGTCTGATTCTCAGTAGTCAAGTGTGACCAAGAAACTGAGGACATTTTATTAAAAGTCCAAAGACCTTCTATCTCTAAGGAGAGATGGTAGGTCGTATAAGGTAACAGGGGTGCAGTTAAGACTGGAACATGAACAACAGGCAAATCTGGAATGTAAATGCTGTATTGCAATCATCTCTTTCTCTCTAGATTTTTCTTACAAATTCGATGTCTTCCAAACAATGAGTTGTAAATCTTTGCTTCAGATGTTTTCGAAGAAACACCCAGAAAAGCAGATAAAGGCCAAGGGAAGAGAATGAAAAATACAGAGAAAGCCTACAATTAATGACATATTCCATCCTCTCTACCCATCTATTTTTTATGGTTATTTTACTATAACACCTCAATTGAGATCTAATTCCCACAGTATATGATTGACCTACTTGAAGTGAACAATTGATGGTTTTTAGTATACCTGTAGAGTTGTGTGACCATCGCTACAGTTTTAGAATATTTTCATCAACAAGAAACTCTGTACCTATTAGCATCCCTCCCCATATTCCCACAATCCCCCTAACCCTAGGCAACTGCTACTGCACTTTCTCGCTCTAAGAATTTGTCTATTCTGGACATTTTACAGAAATGGAATAATATAATGTATGGCCTTCTTTCACTAAGTATAATGGTTTCAAGGGCCATCCCTGTTTCAGCATGTATCAGTGCTTCATTTCTTTTTATTGCCAAATATATACACTATATTTTATCAATCCATTCATCAGTTTGATGGACACTTGAGTTGTTTGCACTTTGGGACTATTATGAATAATGCTTCTTAGAAATTCATGGACAAGGTTTTGGTGAACATATGTTTTTGTTTCTCTTGCATGTAAACTTAGGAGTGGAATTGTTAGTCATATCATAATTCTATGATTAATTGTTTGAATAACTGCCAGATTGTCTTCCAAAGTGCCCACACCATTTTATATTCCCACCAACAGTATGAGGGTTCTCATTTCTCTACAGCCTTGACAACGCTATTATCTATGTCTTTGGTTATGGTCATTCTACATATGGTAACTCCTTGTGGTTTTTCTATTTTTCTGATGTCTAATGATGTTGAACATCTCACAAGTTTATTGACAATTTGTATATCTTCTTTGGAGAAATGTCTATTCAGATCCTTTGTTCATTTTGAGTTGGGTTGTCTTTTTTCTTTTTAAAATTCTTTTTAAGATTTGTTTATTTATTTGAGAGAGAGTGTGTGTGTGTGAGCAGGGGAGGATGGGGGGGAGAATCCTCAAGCAGACTCCCCGCTGAGCATGAAGCTGGAGGGGCATGGAGCTCTATCCCAGGACCCAGAGATCATGACCTGAGACAAAATAAAGAGTCAGATGTTTGACCAATTAAGCCCCCCAGGCACCCCTGGGTTGTCTTTTTATTATTGTAATGTAATCATTCTTTATATATTCTACATATAAGTCCATTATCAGATAAATGACTTACAAAATTTTCTCCCATTCTCAATTGTCTTTCCACTTTCTTCATAGTGTCCTTTGAAACGCAAAAGTTTTTTAATTTAAAAAATAGTTTTCAGATTAATAATGTCCAAATTATATATATTTTTTCTTTTGTTTCTTATGCTTTGGGTGTCATATTTAAGAAATTGTTACCTAATCCAAGATCTTGAAGATTTATATCAACGTTTTCTTGTAAGAGTATTATAGTTTTTGCATTTACAGTTAGATCTTTGGCCAATTTTGAGTTAATGTTTTGGATATGGTGTGAGTTTGGGTTCACACTTCATTCTTTTGCATGTAGGTATCCACCTGCCCCAACACAATTTGTTGAAAAGATGGTTCTTTCCATCATTGAATTGTTGTGGCAATCAATGTATCCTTGGTGATAAACCAGTTTTCTATAAATGTCAGGGTTCATTTCCAAGCTCTCAATATCCTTCTGTTTATTCCATATATAAACTACTGCCCCTAAATAAACCTGGCATATGGAAAGCTGGGTTAATTATTCCAGGCCATAGTAAACGATGTCCTTAACACCATAACAAATGGCCTAGAGATTTTACCTTCACCATGTTACCTTTTACCTTCTGAGTCTATTAAGGTAAGAGGGTTAGCAGTAGTGGTGCAGAAACATCCCAGTGCCCCAGTTCCAGGCAAGAAGCTGAAGTTCACAGACAGGAGTCAGAGAAGACTTCATTATTAACTCACTTTGTAACAGCTTTCCCCAAATCCGAGTGAAACCTCAAAGCACCTTCAGCTTCTAAGTAGGAGTCAACTTCCTCGTGTGTCCTGTGACTGACCTTGTCCCCAAAGGGCCCACGTTTCATTAGAAGGGACGCCCCTGAGACAGCTGGGTCGAGGCGCATCCAGGACAAATACCTCTGTACGGAGGTAACTATAACACCAGGCACAACCAAGAACGCTTCTCCTGCTTCGGGAAATTTGCCAATCTCAACTTTCAGGGGGAAAAAGATTGCCGCTGAGAACACCTGCCGCTTTTCTATTGTTTTCCAGGAGCTCCGG
>PITA01021979.1:0-31433 GCA_004023965.1 Spilogale gracilis | reverse complement strand
TTCCTTCCTGATTTTGTTTGTTTATTTGACAGAGAGAGATCATGAGTAGGCAGAGAAACAGGCAGAGAGAGGAGAGGCAGCAGGCTCCCTGCTGAGCAGAGAGCCCGGTGCAGGCTTCAATCCCAGGACCCTGAGATCATGACCTGAGCCAAAGGCAGAGGCTTAACTCACTGAGCCACCCAGGCGCCCGGGCTTATCACTTTCTGACTTGAGACTTAACAAAACCCTTCTTCCCTAGGTCTTGATTTTCCCTATATAAAATGGAATAGTAATGGTCACCTTGGGGTTTTGTTTTCTTTTTGAGTTAAATAAATAAAATAATAAATTAGATGTAGGGATTGAAGTTGGTGCTCACTGAATGTTAGGTGCTGTGATAACTAGTACTACTGTTACAACTTTACTACTAGGACTGGGTTTATATAAATACTGTTGTCATCATTTAGTTTTCTGAGAATACTGCTGTAGATTTTTGAGTCATGGATTTTGAGGATCTGATAAAACTCTAATATCATCACAGAATATTGTTCAAATACGCAACAATTTACACTTGCTCTGGGAATAATAGGTACCGCTTCAAATGGAAACAACAGAGGTGGTGAATTTTGGAAAGTAGCAACCAGTCAATACACATTTATGTAATGACCACATAGAAACGAGTAAATTAAAGGCTTTTCTGAAGTGAGCATTAGTATGTGAGAGGGTGTTTCTTAAAACAATGTTTTTTTAAATAATTTGCAAATCACATAGTGTGCTGGTTAAGCTGCAGATTCCTGGGCCATGTCTCAGGAAGATACTTGGATGATTATGAGCCTTCTTGAACATACTAAAATTGAGATGGAAGGTTTCAGAGTACTGTTTAACAGATCTGCCATAAAAAGTTTATGGTTTTCTTAATTATTCATACATGTTCTACTCAGAGTTTCAGATATGAAGGCTAGTATATATTTGATCAAAATGTGGAATGTGGAAAGGGAAATTATGTTGGTGGATATCGGTGTACATAGGCAAAATGAATGGTAAAGTCTTCTCTATCAAATTGTATTAAACATCCTAGTTCTTTTCCCTACCATTTATTTCTTGGTATTTATTATAATAATAATTCTGTACTTCAGTGTCCCCAGCAAGTAGTGTATAGTAGAGATGTTAATATCTACTTTTTTAATTGACACAGAATACCATTGATTTCTTTTATCTGCACATGGTATTTCAGTTTTGCTCATAAGCTATTGTATTTTAACTTAGGACCAGTCTTGTTTATGTCTCCTTATTCTACCTGACCAAGATATTCTGGAGAGTCTGTTTACTCAGAATGTTTTCTGTTTAAATTAAATGTCTCTGTCTAATGAAAACTCAATTTATAAGTTGAATTTGTTTCAAAAATAAATATCTTACTCTTTCAAAACTATGATTTTTTTTAATAGTTCTCCTGTTTTTTAAATAAATATTTGTTTTAAAATATTTACTTGTAATTCTTGAGCTTGCCTCATCAAAAGCTGACTGCGTAAGTATAGTTATGAGAGTTCAGACTATTTATTTTAAAATTGCATCCTTTCACCTCCTAAATCCTAAACCACGAAACCTAACACAAATAGTGTAAGAACATCTGAGGCAGATAATTAAAGTATAATTAAGTTTAAATGCCTTGGTAAAGGAGTATAAAAATTATTTAAATTCAATCGGCTAGTACATTTGCAGTTTTCTTTTATTAGGTGTGAAATCTAAGAATCCCCTGCCAACTCTTGAGGGCTCAATCCAGAATGTTGAATTGAAGTACTGCAGCACATCATTGGTCAAATGTGCCTCTGGGACCATGGGATCAATAAAAATTTGTGCCAAAGCCCCAGGTATGTGCAGCTGGACCGTGTAAAACTTTATTGCCTGTATAGGAGAATTGGCCTTGCATTTTACAAGGAGCGTTACTGAAACAAGAATTTGCTCATTGTTCCTATGAATCAGAGGTTTTAAATTTTTTTTTTACTTTAAAAATTTTTTGATTGTGCCAGGATGATACTTTTTTAATAAATTAATTTTTAAGAAAAAAACTGAATAGTTATGAGACTTGTTATGAGGGAGAACAATTAAAAGTGTACTCTTACACTTTTTGGGGGGAAATAGGAAGTATAGATATATATAACACTTAAAAATTAAATTAAAATGTCAGTATAATAAACAGATAACACAACCATTTTTCTATTTTTGTAACTGACTTCACCTTTCTGCCAATACTTTATTTCATAGTATTTTCCATAAAAACTTGCAATTTAAGTTTTCTTAGTGCAACCTGAATTTCTAGGTAAGTTTAAAGAGGTACAGATTTTGTTGAATATTTAGAATATGGTATGTTCCAAGTTCTTTCCTTTTACAATCTCATCTCAACATGTTCTGCATTTATTAGCTAAATATTAAGACTTAATTTATTAAGAGTTAAAAGTGCTTTTTAACTTCATTAGTCATATTTTTTAGAGTATAAATGTACAACTAAAATGACCAAATATAACTGAAGTGTTATATTGTGATAATATATTTTAAGATCAGGCATTCTCAAACTACTCCTATATTTTTTTATAAGAATTTTTTCATCAATGTTTCTCTTCAGGTGACGGTGGAAAAGAGAAGTTGATTCCGTTGCTTCAGGGTCCTTCTGACACTAAAGACCTTCATAGCAGCAAGTGGCTCAATGAGAGTAGAAAGCCAGAATCTCTCTTAGCTCCAGATTTGATAGCCTTCACAGTCCAAGTTCCACAGTATATGGACTACTGCCATAATTCTGGTGAGTACAAATATATCATTATTCTCTTATTTTGCATTTTCTTTTCCAGTAAAGCTTTTAGAAAAGGTTTTTTTTTTTTTTAACCCATTTGTGTCCATTGGAACACTATTTACAGTTGTGCTCTTTAAAACTTCAAGTGAAGTGGTTTTGTATCATTTTTGATAAGTAATGTGTTTATAAACAATGATTTTATTTCGTAAGAAAGATAATTCAGTTGTCAGTAAATAATCTTAGGTTCTTAGCTCCTAAATCCAACTGAGTTTTAAAACCTACCAAATCATGCAATGGGTAGAAAGGAGTAAAAGAAATTTAAAATATTGGAAAGAGAAAATATTTTTCCGTGGGATAGTAGCACTTTGTGGCTCATCATTTGCCATATTAAAATTGGGTATTTGAACCTTCTCTAGTTTGCAGAAAGGAAGAAATGTTGATAGTGGAACCAAGAAAAAAATCTCAGAGGTCAAGATCCTATTTCTTAGAGTTATTTTTCTAGTATCATTTTGCCTAGAATCTATTTCATCTTATTCACCACCATAATAGCAAAGCCACACCTCTTGTGTTGAGAGGAGATATCAGAAGGATCAGTAAAGACTGGTATGGTAAGTAGAGACCATTATCAACCATGAGCTCAATTAGTTACTATATGGTTAGTAAAGACAAAGTGGTCAAAAAGTCTAGAAATAAGATTCCTATATACAGATTTCTTAATGGGTGAAGGGTGCCATTTTTTTAAAGACTCAAATGGTCAGGGAGGAAGTGCTTTCAAATAGCTGCCTAAGAGTAGAGCTCTCTTAATATTTAACAAGTATTATAACTTATGGAAAATGTTAACCATCACTGCATTAAGTTCAAAAGGAGAAACCATGAAAAGATTTGTAATTAACTGACCGGAGATTATATGGAGGTGAATATTTGAAGCAGTGCACAAGCACATGAAAAATATTTGAAAGATGAATTTTGTTACACTAGCATTTGTAGCTGAATGGCATGCACATTAGAAACTAGAAATTAAATTGCATGGAGCATTGGGTGTAGGGCATAAACATTGAATCTTGGAACACTGAGAAATACATTAAAAAAAACACACACACACGTAGGAATTAGTATCTGAAATGTGAGTCTGAGGATCCTCAGCATGTTCTAAAGACAATACTCCTTAAAAAGAAGTTTCAGCCTGGTGAGAATTAATATGGAACCCAAAGGAAAAATGTGAGGATGAGGCCAAACCCAAACTAAGACTGTGCATATGGATAAAAGTTTTTATCTATCTTTTAAGGTAGGGACTGGTAAACATTTTAATAAAGAGCTAGATAACTAATATTTTAGGCTTTGTGGGCCATATTGTCTCTCTGTTAGCTATTAAATTCTGCTATTATAGCACAAAAATAGCTGTAGATAAAATGCAAATGAGTGGATAGGACTGTGTTTCAATAAAACTTTATTCACAAAAACAAGAGGTGGGCCAGATTAGTCTATGTCATTTACTTATGTTTTAGGAAGAAGGTATTGGTGATTAAATAAACCTCATGCTTTTTTAAATGCCTATTTAATCATGTTCCTTAAATACACTATTTGGTAAACTTTATATAATTATCCAATTTTTTTAAGGTTTTATTTATTTATTTGACAGAGGCGATGGGAGGTAGTGAGGGGAGAGGGAGAGAATCTCAAGTAGACTCCGCACTGATGGTGGAGCCCAGTACAGGGCTTGATCTCACAGCCCTGAGATCATGACCTGAGCAGAAATCAAGACTCAGATGCTTAATGGACTGAGCCACTGAGGCAACCCCTCCATTTGGTAGTTTTTGATAGGTTTTGTTTTCAAATCATCACATCATTAAAATGATATTGAAACGATCAGACCATCCAGTTAGAATTTTGATACCTAAGAAGGGCTAAGCTTATTTGAATCTACCACATGTTAAAGTTGGCCAGGGCCTTCCTGTTTTTTGTTTTGCCATATACATGGAATTAATCAATTGAGTTTATAACCTGATATTTCTCATAACAATATTTTATATTATTTTTTGTGATTTAAATACATTTCTAGGGTCACAAAAAGGTATTTGCATTTCCAGTCTTTTATATAGGCCTAACAATAAACTACTACTAAAAAAATTATACTTTTAGGGTAAAGTTTTACGTTTTTTTCCCTTGCTGTAAGAAAATTTACCTAATCTTCAAAATGACTGTTATGTTTAGTGATATGTTTTTGGATTTTTATGTATAATTTTAATGTGATTATGTATTTGATGCTTTGAAATTATTTCTTTGGATATGTTTTAATCCTAAAATGTGTTTTTACTTAAACTACATTCACATACTTAATTTAGGGAACTTTTAAATTTAAATTTTCCATCCACCTTGGAACTGCCACCCACATTCACAGCTCAGGTATTTATGATATGGTATTTATGATATGGTTATGAGAAGGCTTAGAAGTATTATTTTTTAAAGCCAGTGTTAAAATGATATTGATTAATTTTATGTTCTTAAAACAAGATTTAAATTGGAGATGTATATGTATGTCTATGTATAACTCAGGAGTAGGCGAATCATAAGTAAATAAATTTTAAATGAAGAAATAATTTATTAACAATCCTTTTAAGACTTTATTGAAGTACCACCCTTTCAGCAAGTACTTATATGGCCATTGCATACAGAATTTTTTTCCTCTCCTAAGAACAGGTGCATGTACACACTTGCACACACACATTGACACATACCTCTTATTTTTCTACTTAATATTTATCTCTTAATACTTATCACAGTTTTACTATAATATGTGTATTGCTGATTTATCTTGTTGATTTTTTTTTGTCCTGCACTTAGAATTTATGCTTCATTTAAGCAGAAATTTTTGTCTGTTTTGATTGTTACTGTACTCTAGTGTCTAGAACAATATCCTTTATATAGTTGGCTGTCAACAAATATTTAATGAGTGAATGAATGAATGAATAAGTAAGTAATGATTACATTTACTTTTATTTGGTTTTTGAGGTTGGAGCACCTAAGGGAAATGACACAGAGCCAGAAGCTATTGCTAATGTTTCTTAAAAAAAGATTTTGTGTAGTTAAATCCTTCTAGTTGAACAATTAAAGGGAAGCACAAGTCATCCTTGCTGTCTCTTTCACAAACAGATGTCCAGGTGAGGTTGTTAATGAACTTTTCCCATGGGTTTATAGAATTTGAATGAAAAGTATTTGTATATAGTGTAATAAGTGTTCAGCCAAATGGTGTGAGACAAATTGTGTATTTTAGTGGTGTCTTGTGATAATTTTAAGTGGCTTCTGACTATCAAGTGTGGAAGACAACTACCTTTAAGCACATGCTCCCACATGGGAGGTGGGGGACTAAAACTAGGGACCGGAAAATGTTTTGGATATATTGTAGAAGTCAGGAAATAAGTTCTGAGAGAAGGTTAGTTAGGACAGAGGCAGAGTGTTTGCTGTTGTTGTTGTTGTTGTTTTTTAGTAATCTCTATACCCAGCGTTGGGCGTCGAACTTAAGATCTGGAGGTCAACACTGATGCTCTTCCAACCGAGCCAGCCAGGCACCCTGAAACAGAGTGCTTTGATTCTGATTTCAGAATGTGAAGGAATGGACAGCTTTATTAATGGAAATTAGGTATTAATAAGAAATATCCTCTCCCTCTGCCCCTCCCTGGCTCCTGCATGCATGTCCACCCTCTTTCAGAATAAATAAATGTTTAAAAAGAGAGAGGGAGAGAGAACCACAGCATTGCTTTGTTTTTGAAGCCTCAGCAACTCTCTTTGCACTTCTCCCACTCCCCCACCTCACTGCATTATCTACTTGACTAACTTTGATTGCAGTGAAGTAGCTGAAGGCTCTTGTGAAGGTCCAGTGTGTCAGCCCACATTCTGTATTCCCTGTTACCATTCATGGGAATCACTTAGTGACATTTTTATTTCTTTTCTTTTCTTCCTTTTTTTTTTTTTTTTAAAGATTTATTTATTTTAGAGAGAGCGTGGGAGCAGTGTGGGGGACAGGGCAGGAGGAGAAGGAAAGACTCTCCAGCAGACTGATCACTGAATACAGAGCCCCATGTGGGGCTCATTCCCAGGACCCGACGAAATCAAGAGTTGGTTGCTTAACTGACTTAGCCACCCAGGCTCCCTATGATACTTCTATATTTTACATTTGTGTAGATAATTAGGAATAAAATAGAGAAATAAGATGCTTCTTCAGAAGTTGAAGTACTTGGTGATTATAATTAATTGTTTTATGTAAAATATTTTAAGATGGGTTCTAAACATTTTTTCGCTTTTAAATATAGACTGGCTCTTCCTCATATGCTATATTTTGCCTAGGGTTTATAACAGATTCTGCTTGTTAAAAAGTTCTGAGTTCTTGTTGATCTATGTATTATGTCTAAATGAATTTTGAGGTACCCGCTATTTAAGAATATAAAATGATTACAAAGTACTATATAAATTTAGAATCAAAGGAACTTAGAGATCTTCCATTTCAATTTCTAAGCCAATGTTAGGACTTTTTAAAATGTGTCTCCTTCTTTCTTCATGCTCTAGATCTCTTGGTTACCTTTCAGTTTCTCCCTGGGAATTATGCTTCTATATATGCTGTTTTTCTTGTGGGAGTCTCACAGTTACCCTTACCTTTTCACCTTATACCTGTTTAATTCCAGCTGAGTCTTAAGATCATAGCTCAACTACTCTCTTCAAGGAAGCCTTCCCTGATACTCTTTACCCTATTTCCCACCACCCAGTTTGATTAGGTAGCTCTGTTATATTCTTTTTTGTAGTTCACTCTGCTTTGATAGCACTTAATGACTGTATATTTACATAGTTGGGTGATTTGAATGCTGTCTGTCTTTACTACTTGACAGTGAGTTGTGTGAGGGGAGAGTTAATTACTGGTTGCTTGTCATTTTATCTCCAAGACTTAACATTGCCTGACACATAGGGCATGCTTTGAGAAATCATTTGTTCAGTGAATGAAGAAATAAACATTTATGGCAGGTGATCAAGGGTATGAACATATTTGTTAAGTAGTAAGTCGTTAATAAATGTTAATAGCCTTCCCCTTTCTCTCCTTCTGTTTCTCCCTCCTCTTTGTTTTCTTTATATGCATGTCTGTTGCTGGAGAGAGTATCTACCAGGATCTTTTTTTGTTAGACAGCTCTAATTACTATTAGATCCTGTTTGTTGAACTGTAACTTCCATTTCTTGGTTTGGTTTTAGTCCTAAAAATGACATAATATATCAGCCCTATAATAGACCTGACAAAACTTAGTATCTTCTTTTTCTTAACTTATTTCCCTCTCTCATTATTTGTCATCTTTAGTGTTTAGAATTTACTTATGATCATATCCTTTCTGTTGGAACCTTAGTCTTTCTTGGCCACCAGGTGTTAAGACAGGAGTCTCTGTAGGCCTTTTGAGTTTTTGTATATCTTGTGAATGGTGGCACTGATTCCCCTTTGTTGTGGACCATCTATTCAAGGATGTTTGTATGGTCATCAGGAATCTACTGGAAGATAGATTTAGTGTCCCTCTGGAGCCAGTGGAGGGTATGTCATTGCCCATTAAAAAAGATTTGGTTCCTCAACTCAGAGTTCATCTCCCATCCTGCATTGCTCTACCTTTGCAGATATCAATCTGGATACATCTTTCACTTCTGTGAACTTGTGCAGTTTGCTGTGCCATGAGTAGTAAAATCCTTTGTCTCTGACTCAGGAGTCTTCTGTATTAATTGTTCATAGGTGTGTGTGGTAAGGTAAAATCTCAGGCTCACAATTTTTTACACCAGAAGAATGCAGTTTCTCAGTTCTCCTTGCTGAACCATCTACATGTCTCTTCCTTATCTCCAGCACCCCCAGTGGATGTCTGAAACTGCAGATAGTATTAAATCCTATATGTACTATGTGTTTTCCTATACATACATATATAATAAGGTTTGAGTTCTAAATTAGGCATAGGAAGAGATTAACAATAACTAATGATAGAATAGTTATACAATATACCATAATAAAAATTTTATGAATGTGGTTTCTCTCTCAGAATAGCTCTCTCAGAATAACTTATTGTAACATACTCATCCTTCTTATTGTGATGAAGAGATGATAAAATGTCTATGTGATGAAATGAAGTGAGAAGGGAACGATGTTGGCATTGTGCTATCAGGCCACTGTTGACATCCGAAGGATATGTCAGAGGAGGATCATCTGTTTCTGGGCTGTGGTTGACCATGGGTGGCTGAAACTATGGAGAGTGTACCTGCAGATAAGGGAGGACTTACTGTATGTTTTTTTCTTTTGTACCTTAAATATAGGTCATTCCTGAGATTTTGTTACTTGTTCTTTTTCTACTTGGATGATGTAATCAACACTACTGTTTTTAGCAACCAACCATATGTTTATATCTCTCCGTTTATTTTCTTTTGAAATCCAGACTCGAAATTTCAGCCACCTCTTGACCATTTCCCTGTGGATATTTTAATGGTGCCTAACACATTTAAAACTAAACTCAATGTAATCCTCCCACCCCATTTCATACTCCCATTATTCACTGTTTCAATTAATGGCACTATTTCCCTCTTAATGCTGTAAATTTCAGCACTAGTTCAGTTCTTCCCTTTTTTCCACCCCCCTGCATAGGGTAGATGTTCCATAAAAGCTTTTTTTTTTAGACTTAATAGCCCAGGCTAAACATAATAAATTTATTTTAGTCATTTCCCATATGATGTGTTCAGATTCATTGCTATACTGATTACTTCCACTACTTGTTTGAAAATGTGTCTCTTAAAATTTAACACAATCCTCCACATAGCACAAAGAGTGTATTTTCCAGATTTGTGTAGTGAACGTTTACTTAGTTATTATTTGTTTTGAGCTTGTGTGCCAGTGGAAACAATTATTTTCCACATAAATTACATTAAGACAGTTTTCCATATTTCATATATTATTTATGAATATAGTTTATGAATTTACATGAAGAATTTCACACTTCTACAAAATTTAGTTTATGAATTTATGTGAAGAACTTCATACTTATTTCTATAAAATTTCATCTAATTTATTTTGGCCCACCATTAATAAGGAAAATATCTTTGAAAGTTATTTGTTTGACTGTACTTGTACAAGTAGGTTGAATGTGCTGTTTTTGCTTTTATATATAAAATGTAAAATAACTATTTTTACCCAAGATTAAATAATTGGAATTATGTGATTATGATTTTTTTAAAATAATGAAAAGCAAGTGTTCCTCTTAAAATGTCATTTAAATAAAATAGTTTAAGCCAATCTTTCTAGTCCCCAGTGTAATCAGTTTGAGAAATAAAGTTTTTAATGTTCCTAGTTTGTCATATAGTAAAAGTTGTTTTATATTTTATCCATCAAATACAGGCAACTTTTGATCATTGTTATTGGTAAGGAAAGTCACAATTACAGCTCTTATCTCTGGAAATTCAGTTAAATTGGGGGGTGGTTCTCTTTCTTGATTAAAACGTACTAGCAAATGTACACAATCTTATTTCACCATTCAAGTTGGTTGGTTAGAAGGTGAATTGCTAAGGAGTTTCTAAAATGGAGGCAGTACTTTAGATTGTAAATTTTAATTTATGGGGATTTTTTTTTTACTCCAAAAAATTCTTCTTATAATGTAGAATTAAGTGAATTGCCTTGAAGATATGTTTTTAGTATTTTTGACAGGACACATGAGGAAGAATGCTTATATATTGTAGCAATTAAAGACAATTCACATTTGTGGTTTGGGCATAAATGTGTAAAAATTATACCCATCTATCTTATTACATTTCCTCTCTCCTCCCTAAGGACTTTACTATGTACTTTATCTGTAATTGTTGCCAGTTTTCTATCATGTTCCCACTGGGCTTCTGGTGCAAAAAATCTTATCCTCTTGATGACAGAGCTTGCCTGAATGATTTCATGCTCCTAGCATTTTTGTTCACGGGAATTAGGGGCAAAATGTAACTACAGCTGAACAGAACGTCTATTTTTGTAATTTTGGAGTTTAGGCTCTGTTATTGGAACTAAATGAAGAGATGCAGGTGTTCTCCAGTCCAAACCCTTTGGGAGTTTTGATGGTAGATGCTTGAAAAGAAAATGCATGTGTTTCCAGAGTCAAACAGCAGCTGTGAGACAAGGATTTATGCTTTTCTCAGAACTTTGGGATTTCAAAATGTTACATTTAATCACAAGCACAGAAAGGGGAGCAAATGTTAAAGATGTTACACATAAAAGTAAGTTTACTGATCTCTTTACCATACGAACAAGTTGTGGGAATATAGGAGCAAAGTGATTTTTAATCATAATATAAATATTTCCTAAAGGATTATAATACTTACCAGGACATAGCCTTTTGAGAATGTTGCATTTGTAGCATAGAGAATTTTTTTACTCCTACTAATTAAGTTTTCTTTTTCCGTTTATTGACATTCATGCATATACACAATGAAAGGCTTGGCAAAATATTTGCCAAATGAGTTTTGACTATAATTATTTTTGGAAATGTTCAAATAATATCTTATAATAACACAATGTTTTCAAGTAGAAGAAGTGTAAATTTCTGTCTCAGATAATCAAGGGAATTTATAGATACATTTAAAACATACATATATTAAAGCTGATGTGTGTTTAATAGTATTAATGATTCTGTCTAGAAATTACCATATATTAATCACATTTTCTTCTAAAACTTAAAGTTTTTCTCTTGAGTCTTCTCATTTCCCACCTTGTTCTCTACACCCAATTGATCCCTATTCACTTAAAATTTTTCTTCAAGTTCTATAAACCTGTGTATTTGCACTTTTGAAGCTAGGACTGAATCCTTTACCTTGTCCTAGAATCTAACCTCCCTGATTGAAATATCTCCTAGATGCCATGATGCTAGAAGTCAGAAACAGGCTCAATAGCAACAGGAAATTACTTTGCTCCTTTGAAAGGTCCCAGATTCTGGAGGGAAGCCAAGGGGAGATATCCCTTGAGACTTGTGGGTGACCAGTTGTTTCCTTCATTTAAAGCACAAGGTCAAAATTTTGCATTTTTTACTGCCTCTATAATAAAAAACTGGCATTCAAAGTAAATAAGTAGTGGCTTCATTTGTAAAGAATAAATTGTAAGAAGTGTTTCATGTTGTAATGGACTTCAAGTGAGTGTTACCAGAAAGTGTGTAATGTTTTATGTATTTTTATATAATCATAAAGATAGCATTATTACTTCAGTTTATATTTTAGAAAATGTTACATTTTCAAAGTGAGTTTTTGGTTTTGCATTTCCTATTCAAATTTGAAGTTGGCTGTATAGTAGCTGTGATGTAGGCCACAAGAAAAGTAGCGGCCTTAGTGAACTGCTAGGAGTTGACTTATGAAACACTTTGAAGTGAAATTCACACCAGGCTTTGCCACTTAACTCTTCCCCATGTGTCTCATCCCTTCTAGAAGAAACTTGATTCTATTGCTTTTGCATTTCTTTTGTCAATACAGTATACCTAGGAATCATCCTTATGCCATTGCTTTGTTTTGTGAATACATGATAGAGTCATTTATCCATTAATGTGGGAGAGTTTAAACACTTCTTTGGGAGTCTTTTTGTTTTATTTTCACCTCTTCTCACTTTTGTCCTTACTTTTCTTCCTCCTTTGTTTTCTCCCTTCCCAATCAGTAACTCCCTTCCAAGCAGCACCATAGTACTTGACCACATCACATGACAGACCAAAGTGTAAGATTTCTTCCTCTTGAGAAACTGAGAGTTCTTAAGGGCAGGGATCATAAGGACATTTACATGAGAGGTATTTGGTACATATACGATGATCCAAAGGAATGATTTTTTTGCCATTTGGGTATAGCCTTGTTGTCGTCAGGCCCACATCATTTTATTTCTAAATTGGGGGGAAAATATAGTTTGGCCTCGGTGTTAAAGAATAATTTTTAAAAAGTACCATTATGATTCTTGTGTAGATATAAAGTGGACAGATGTTAAAGATTATTAGCATCATTATCAATGAAAGAACCAAGCACATGTTATAACCAGATCAAGGAGAACTAAAAAAAGAAACAGAGATCAGTAATACTGTAATAAATTTGGAAAGGGACACAAAACTAGCTTCTTCCATAATGGGGAAGGAGAGTCATTTGAACTTCTGCGTGACAGTTTATTTACATCTGTAGTCAAGAATTGCTTTGCGTTGCTCTCAGTTAAGAAAGCTCAAAGGCAGTGAAAGGTGCAGAGTCTCTATAGATTCAGACTCCGATAACCTGGAGGAGTGTACTCAAAACAATGCAGAGCTTTTCATTGAAGCACAATTTTTTTTCTTACAAGCCTTACTAAATTCCAGATGGTTAGGCTATTTTTAGCCTTGGGTGGTTTAAATATAGAGACAGGTCAGAAGCAATTTTGTGAGGCAAAGATTCAGTACGTGGAGGGAAAATTAGAGGAAAATAATGCCACCGGCAGAGGGCAGTGATGAAGTAACAGTTTCCTCATGTTCAAAGGAGGTATTGATTGTTGAGTAATTGTGGGCTAATTCTGTAGACTGTAACTTGAGTTAACTTTTGAAACCTTGTCATATTAAGTTCTCTTCAGCCAGGTGCTTTGTCAGTACCTACCACTTACCAGGAAAAAAGGTGTTTTGTTTTTGTTTTGTGTTAAATAAATAAAATGTTCTCACCTGACTTTTAAGTATATAATGTGTTCTAATTTATTAAAAAGCTTTCCATGGAAAGGATTCATACAACAAATATTTGGATATGTACTCTGTGTCAGGTACTGCTGTAGATATTAGAGAGAAGGAGGAGGGAAGGATATATGCATGTAGACAAGAGAGAGGAGTTCCCTAACCTCACAGAGGTAACGTTCTCTTGATTATAACATTTTTATTTTGGTTGATAATATTTTTCTTCTGAGAATTAAATATTTTTTGTAAAGATTTTATTTATTTATTTGCGAGGGAGAGTGAGTGAGACAGCACACAAGGTGGGGAAGAAGCAGAGGGAGGGAGAAGCGGACTCCCACTGAGCAGAGAGCCTGATGCAGGGCTTAGTCCCAAGACCCTGGGATCATGACCTGAGCCAAAGGCAGATGCTTAACCCACTGAGCCACCCAGTGTCCAAAATATTCATATTAAGAGCTTATGTAGAAAATAAAAATATAAATCTATACATGATAAAGTTATATGTAGTTTTAAAACTTTTCTCTCAATTTATACATACAAATACATGTTTATATATATTCATGTGTTATGTTCATAGAACAATTACTCAATTTTGTGACTATCAGTGCTTGATGGGATTATGAGTCAGGTTTCATTCATATTTATACTCTCCTGTAGTAGCTGATGCTTTCTGCAAACATAAATATTTTTAAATAGTCTTTTCTCTGAAATACTTACAACTAAGTTGTTCATGGAGTATTATGATTTTTTTGCTTACAAGTAGGCATTCTTGCACATTAATTCTTATATAACCTTTAATTTAAATAAAATTTCAGCTTGCAAGCACATATGTGCTCTGAAAGCCACAGTGTCCAGTTTAGTTTTTAAAGGGATTTTGGGGGGTCTTAGTGTATATCTGAAAAAAATACTAGATTTCAAGTCAGCATCATTTGCATTTCTCCTTAAATAGTTTTAGTCCAGTGAGTAAAATGTTTAGAATCACTTTATTTTTTTCTATAATTTATTTTCTGTTTATGATTAAAAATTAAATTTTTTCTTTAAGTATAATTGAAATTATATTTTATCATTCATTAACTCTCTGGTATAGTACAAACAAAACCTTCAATGAGTTTTGATAAACGTGTTCACTTAAAAGTTAGCTCTTTAAAATATTTGAATGTATTTCTTACATAGAAATAAAGAACTCTTATAGTTAAAATCCAAGACTGACTCATAAATTTTTGTTAAACTCAACAGTGAAGTTGAGATACTCTAAATTTTTAATGAAAACTAGAAGGAGTTAGAAATAGTAGTTATTGAACAATAAATAAGTAAACTTGTATCTGAAGTCATTGTATTTAAGGTAAAAGTAGACTCAGGAGAATGGAATAGTAAAAAGATACTTTCAGAGAGACATTTAAAGATATTTATTGGCATTTCATAGACATCAAAGGTTGATAGCAGTGCTACTTTTTGTGGTTTTTAGTCTAATTTCTAAGTTTTATTCTGATTTTGTAGCTGACCATTGAACAACACAGGATTTTAGGGCATTGATTCCCCACATAGTAAAAAATCCATGCCTAACTTGGCTCCCCCCAAATTTAACTACTAATAGCCTGCAGTTTACCAGGAGACTTACTGATAGCATAAAGGGTTGATTGACACATGTTTTGTATATTATATGTATCATAATGTGTTATCTCTTCTGATGGGACGGGGCAGCCTTATTGGGTGAAAGCCAGCAGTGCAGGTGGTGAAAGAACCCACCTGAGGCAGAACAAAGAAGATAGAAGCTTACTGAATATACCTCAAGGGAGTGGTGGGCAGGACAACAAAGGAGGGACTCTGCCAGGATATAGTAGATGGAGGCTGTATTTAAAGAGAAGGACCTATGGGCACATATGGAATTTTCCTTTTTTTTTTCCTTTTTTTTTTTTTTATAACTGTGCCTGATTGTAAGTAGCCCATTGGTTAATTAGGGCCTGTGGATATTTTGCCTTGCTCTGTAATCCATTGTTTAAGCCTGTTGCCCAGAAGGGGCCTCTACATTATACACTGTGTTCTTACAGTAAAGAAGGCTAAAGAAGGAAAATATTATAAAAAAGAGGAAAATATTATTAAAAAGGAAAATATTATTAAAAAGATCATAAGGAAGAGAAAATACAGACTGTATTATTTACTGAAAAAATTTGCATATAAGTGGACTTGAACAGTTCAAACCTGTGTTGTTCAGGGGTTAACTGTAGTGTTTTTTTTCCTCATTTGTGTATTACTTATGATTATTAGCTATGATTTGGGTTGATTTTGGACTCCAGTAGAGAAATAGAACATTTTCTTGGAGTGACTGGAATAGGAAGTAGCAGAGGAACAGGAAAAAGAAAAGTCAAGAATTTAAAGTTCCCTGAAGTATGAGCATGAAATTTTCTGAAATAATGAGTTATGGTTGATGAAAGGCAGGCAGAGCTTAGTGAATAATCTTTGGGGGAAGAAAGGAAGTGATGGGCAGCCACTGAATGGAGAGAGAAGGAAAAATAGGCAACATTAAACTAGTAGTTACTGGGTAAGAGGATTTTTTTCCCCCTTTAATCAATTTGATATTGTTAAATTATTAATTTCCAGTTATCCTTAAAATAAGATTTTGTTATACTTACTAATCTTGTGTAGAATACATAAATCATAAGGGAGAGAGACTTTTAGGATCATTTCTAGTCTAGAAGAAAAAAATAAAGCAAATATTTTTCCAGTGGTCAGATGTCCTCAGAGTTACGCAGGAAATGAATGGAAGAGATCTGACTCTCTTGTCTGATGTTCTTTTTATTGTGTACGTTCATCTAAAGGATCCCTTTCAGATAACTAGGTAGTCATCTTCATTCATTCAGCACATATTTACTTTGTCTAGAAGCTTAGGATATAAAGATGATAAAGACTTTTTTGGCTTATTAATAATTTATTGAGATATATAGGTAAAGCATATAACTAAAAGGTAGTTAAAACATCATTATAAAAGAAGGTAGTGTGAATTCACATTAAAGGAAGTTTTACTCAGACTTGGGACTTGGGAAAAGTTTTCTGGAATCAGTCTGTCTAATTATGAGCTAGAGGAGAAACAGTGGGTCAGGTTTCAGGAACCTGCAACTAAGTTCCCTGGAATGGCAGCTTCGAATGAACAGGAGTGTGTAAGAGTTAACGCCTGGTGAGATCAGCAATCTCTCCAGGTTACAAAAGGCCTTGAAAACAATTTTAAAAATTTTGTACTGAGTCCTAAAGGGAGTGCTTGAACCTTTTTATCATATTTATACTTTAGAAGTCAACTGAGGGAGCAGGGTGAATGAGGGTAAATTTAAGACAGGAGGCAGGGAGATCAGATAGGAGAATGTTGCAATGAAGAAAAGGGTAATGTCAATGAAGAGGGTTACACGCATTTGTGGGCTTGTAATGTTTTGGAAGCGGTAGGAGTTGATGGTTAATCCAAGATGATGGCTAAGAGAAAGGGCATAGTAGGTAAACTGTGGTAAACACCCAGAGTTCTAGTTTGGAGGGCTCGCTACGCTGCAGCGCCCCTTTCACTGAGGTGAGGAACAAGGGAACAAGAATCAAGTTTTTTTTTAGGGGTGATAGAGGCAATTGGTATAATACTAATATTTTTCTAGTTCTTCCTATGCAGAAAAGAATTATTCCAAGCATTTTAACTCAGAGCCCAAGCAGTTTGACTTTAGAAGTCATATTCTTAACCATTACACCAAAGAGCAAAAACTGTGGAGAAATTCAGATCTTAGGTTATTGATTATTCAGTTTATTGAGTTCTATTTAATTGTATTTATTGACCGCTAGCTGCATGCACAACCCTGCTACTGGCTGATAAAAAAGACATTCAGTACAGAGTCTCATTAAGTTGTATACACATACAGCTAATTCTAAGAATAAGCTTGCCAAATGCTGCAATTGGTTGAGAGAAATGTACTATCTGAAAATAGAGGAGAGAGGTTAATTTGAATCAAGAAGGGAGGATTTAATGATACTAGCAAAAGTTTTTCAAAGAGGGTTTGATATTTAATCTGGAATGATGGAAGACTGCATATGAGATGAAAATTTATTGTTTAAGCATTACAGGTACTTTTACTTTAATTGTCCTATACGGTTTAGTTTTAGATGTTTGTTAATTATCCAGGGCCATATTTTTGTAAAAGTGTAAAATGGTAATGTTTAAAAAGTGTTTAGTACATATTTATGGTGAAGTAATTTTCTTTCTGAAGTATTTCAGTGTGTTCACATAACTATAATCAAAAAATTATATTTAAAACCTTTTTATTTTATAATTATAAAATATAAAGTATTAGGATATTTATTATTACTACTTTTGTTTTCTAAGACATATTTTTGAAGTTAAAATAAGTATTGGGACCATTAGATTGTATTTAGTTTTTATGTGGTTTAGCTTGGAGTTAATTATTAAGTAGAACTTGATTTTAGCCTTAGAAAAACAAATGCATAAGTTAATAAGCACCCCCCCCCCTTTATTGGATTCATTGTTAACAAAGCATAGCATAAGTAAGTCTCAGTCAGCCTGTGAAAGGGATGACTTCACACAACTGTTGATGCATTTGGAGCGAAACATCTTTATCAAGTTAATACAAGAAGCAGTCATGCCCTACTTGAATTACTCATTTATTATAGCTGAACAGCAGCCTGCATGTGGACTTTGAAATCCTGGGAAAATAAGATGCCTACATACATCCAAATGTTGAAAGCCTTTACTCTTCAGCAGCTGGAAAATGTTGTCATCCATTAGGTTTTTGGCCTTCAGGGAGATGTGATCAATTTAATTACTGACCAGCTTTATCCATTACTTTTAATGACTGTAGCCTCTGAAGTAAGCCTCTGAAGTTTGTAGCTTAAATGATCATACTGAGATATTGTACATTTAAAATTTAAAAAAATTGGGCACATAGAACTGGATGATTATACTTTGCTTATATGTTTGTCATATGTGCTCAGATCCCTAAAAATAAAAAATAATTTAAATATATTAATAGAGGTTAGCTTATTTACTTTAAATGAAGTCTAAAATGTGTTTGTGTTTAAGAGTAACAAAATATGCTCCACATATTCGCTGTTCTGGGATAAATTTTATATATTATATCCATTTGTGCACAAAATTTTTATGTTTCCTAAAATATGGTCTGGGTTATTTTTAATCACAATTATTTATAAATAAAACTGTTAATAATTATTTGTCCATTTTGTTTGTCTTCTTTTCACTACTATTTTGATGCCAAGTTCAAGGAGGATTTTAAGAAACTACCAGGGAGTGACAGAGCATAGCTAAGAGAAATTCATGTTATATGAAGAAATGTAGCTGTAACACTGAGGCCATTACTTGTGAATTCCAGTTCTAACTCTGGAACTCATTCTTTGTTTAAACTATCACCTGATCTCATGTTCACTGTTCATAATCTATTAAGTGATTGCAGTAAATATCTTTGTGTGGACTGTCCATTGTGTAAAGACACTCCTTTAAAGAGGTCACCACTCATGTTAAAAACCAAGGCAATTTGTGTATTATTGTTATTTATTACCGTGTTTTTTAGGCAGATGACAGTAAAATCTTTCTAACAAAATTGGTGTGTTATGGCAGTATCCAACGATAGATGTAAAAATGAGAAAAGCATCATGTGGTTGAGTTGATGGCTGTAAGACAATATTGAAGATACCATGTTGGACTAGTTTGTATAATTTAAGTTGATGTGTTAAAATGTTTTTCATGATTAAAAAGTGTAAGATATCCTCATTGACAGACAATTGATGTTCATATATTTAGAGGCATTATGCTGGTGCTATCTTGGGAAGATTTTGCAAAAATAACTAGGCAGTAGAAAAGAGGAGGATGTACCAGAAAGTAATAGATTGTTAATACATGTAATAATTATTTGCTTATGTAATAAGTTTATGTACAGGTTAATGATATGCTTTTGAGCAATATACTTGGAAAAGAGGTAGTGAGAGAAGTATATTTTGAAATGTGTTATAAAACAGGTTAGATATTAGTTTTTTATAGTCAGAAGGGTCCTGTTCTAAATTTGAAAGAATGAATCTGAGTGGTCATTAATCACGTCAAAGTAAAAGCAACAAAATATGTATATAGGTATAGAATGTAAATAAGTGTTAACATTAAAATTATGTTTTTAGGTATTACATCTGTACATAACATTTCTGTGCCAGACCAGGTAAAAGATAGGAAGAGCATATGTTGTTTTAATACCCATAAATTTTTAATAAACTTGTAATTGTGTTTTAACTTTTTTGGGGGCAAAATTTGAAAACTTGTATAAAACTAACAAATGGGGTTTTAAAAAAAATTATATGGATTGATTATTTCTAAGGGTTATATAACAGATACTATTACTCATCATGTTCAAATTGAATAATATGTAAAACCATGTGGTAATTCATTGTTTTTCTCAAAATGAAAATTCTCTTTTATTATGATACTTAATGCAAAAATTCAAACAGCATAAAAATGTATAAAATTATTCAGAATCATCTGAAATGCTATGACATAAAGATTAACTAGTGTTGATATTTTGACACATGCTTTCAGATGCTTTTTAGAAGATTACATGTGTAAAAACACAGTCCTGCATGAATAATTTTCAGACCATATATTTTCTTCTGTACGTACTTTTCATTCTCTCATGTTTTAAAGGCATCTTTCTTTGTTAAATATAGCTTTTCAACCTAATTTTACATGACATTGGAGCATTCTGTTGTATGCCTATATATATATAATGGATTTCTTCTTGGTAGATAGTGTGATTGGTGGGTACATGAATTTTTCTAATTTTGGACTAATATTAAAAAAGATGATAGGAATAATTTTGTTAGCAATCATCCTTGTGAACTTGCCTAGCAAAAGCATATTTTGATGTATTATTTTGCACTTGAGAATGATTTAAGTTTATTTTTCAAATAATTAGTGCTAAACAAGTATAACTACAAATTTTAAAATGCAAATGGTTAACTTTTCGGAGAATTCAAATGAGTCTTTCTTGTCTTTGTCTTAATACATTATTAACAGTAAGATTCTCTTTTTTTTTTAATTTCTGAGAGGTCATGCAAATAACTCATTGACATGTAAATTTATTTTTTTCTAGAAGGTTTTAATACTTGTATCTACTCAGAATTATTTAGCAAATCATTTCTTC
This sequence comes from Spilogale gracilis, assembly GCA_004023965.1. NCBI lineage: Eukaryota > Metazoa > Chordata > Mammalia > Carnivora > Mephitidae > Spilogale > Spilogale gracilis. The sequence continues at coordinate 10,812 of PITA01021979.1, read as the reverse complement.
AGTTTCATTTGCAGCATCATTTAGGAGAAGGAGATTAGACTTTAGAATCAGGCAAACTTATTGTCAAATACATATTTGCTTTTACTGTTATTGTGACTTGGATAGTATACTTAAATCTCCCTGAGTTCCATTTTCCATATATCAAATTTATAAAACAAATCCCCCCTCTTGTAGGTTTTTTTTTTTGAAGATTAAAGGTAGTGAATATAAAGAACTAGCAATTACTTAATTTTACCAAAACTTTACAAAAACTTATGTATGTGAGGTACTTATTGCAATTTTGGCAATTTTTTTTATTACTAGTTTTTTTTTTTTTAATTTTCATCAACAGAATGGTTCCACATTTAATGTGATTTTATGTTTTTAGTTGTTTATTCTGTAAATTTGTCTATCCTTACATTAGAAAAGTTTGGAATTAACATGAGCTAAGTAGTTTGCTTTGCTGTGTTGTTACATGATTGTGTAACTATATATAACCTGATCTAGAAGGAGCATGTGCCACAAAGTAAAGTTTTATTTAGAAGACCAGACTTGTACATGTTTATAAATCTTTAAATCTCCTTCTTTTGAGCCCTATCCTTTGATATCCTTCCCTACCACTGTCTTATTTTAGGTCTCTAAGCAGATTGTGTGTGTGTGTGTGTGTGTGTGTGTGTGTGTGTGTGTGTGTGTGTGTGTGTGTGTAAAGCCAAGGGTGAACACAATTATGCGGGATTCCATCAGTTCATGTGCTCTTGTTTGCTAATCTCTCTCTTAACTCCTGTTCCGAAATATTACCTGAGCTCCTTTATCTTTGGTTATACCTCAGTGAATAGCACACGGGCCATTAATCTGCTCTTTGGTAAACAGGTTACTCATTCTAATTAATTTTCTGTCAACTTTTGAAAAATAATTTTGTCAGTTAAAAATCTGAGTGTAGGTTGTAGAATAAATACTGTAACAGTATGTGACTGCAGCATAGTAACATTGTTCTGTTGGGTATCTTCTGTATCCCAAACAAAGTGATTCTTTGAAATCTGCTTAGACTTTACTCAACACAGTGAGTAGTAACTTAACGTTGTTGCTGTACCCACAGATCAGTTTGTGACCACCTTTGGTAGATGGTTGAATAAGAATACAGGTTTCCAGATCCTAAATGCATTGTTCTTTCCAGCCTAGGTATTATGAAGGGGAGTTGACTTGCAGATATGTTGGCTTTTTCTGTATTTCCCTACTAGTTCATCTTTTCCTTCACTTACCTGTTCAGTGGCCATTGCCCTAGTGCTGGTTTCAAACCTCTGTCATTTATTGGCTATTTGTAGCTATGTGCTGTGTACCTCAAGTATTCTTAACTGAGAAATAGGAATATTAATAAATACTAGCCTACTTCATGGGGTTATTGAAAAGATCAGATTTATTATAAAATATAGAGGTCATTTTTCATAAATAAATTTCTGTGCATATAATTAAAATATTAAATACTTTTATTGGGTGCTCATTAGTGTCAGGCACCATTTTAAGGGTGGTATCTTGTTTTATCATAGTAACTCCATTATGGGACAGGAACTTTATTTTTTAAAAAAGTTGAAAATAGTCATTGTTATATGATCCATTAAAGGTATTTATGTAAAATGAGACAGAACTTGAAATTCTCGGCTTTATCTATATTTAAAGATGAGTGAGATAATGTACATTGATGTTTTATGTTTAAAGAAAATGTTTAAGATACAGATGTATTCTTTCTTATGACTTCTCAGTTTAACTGATTATATTTTCCCATCTACTAAAATACTACTCATAGTATCAAGCAGAAATGTAGTTCAGTCACTCTGTGGCTCCTTACTTCAGCTGTCTCTGAGGGAACTCAGTCTAAGAAGGCTGGGCCATTCATATTTTCTGCTGAACCAAGACTGCTATCAAGACATCATTCAGGTGTTAGAAGAGAGTGAATTTTTTGCCCATTAGTATACTTACCGGGCCATTGCTCCGTACTCTCCAGCCAGATTACTAGGACAATCCTTAATTACTTTTAGTCATTTTCTGGTGCTTCATAGTAGCCTTTCAGTATTTTGATGCCAAATACCAGTAAAAATTAGGCCATCTGAATAACATGATGAAAAGATCTTAATTTGTCACTTAAAAGCAGCTGAGAAAGAGAAGAGATGGAGAAAGCATGATTATTTTGCAAAATTGATGCTAGGGATGATGGGCACTCATTTCCCACCTGGTTCAGATTTCCTTGTAATTCATGCTGCGCTTTAACTTCATCATTCCCTGTATTTTCTCCATATGAAACCACCATTAAAGGAATTGAAGTGTCATTAAGAATGCAGAATATTTTAAATATCTTGAAGTCTCTTGCCTTCTAGAATCCAAAAGTGAAATTCTAGTAGTGATAAGATTTTAAGGCAGCGACAGAAATCCTGTGTATAGCTTCCCACAAAATGCAGCTTAAGAGTGCTTGTTTCTTTTGTGTGATTACTTGATGCTCAGTGTGGCTGAGTGCCTGACAGATTCTCATTAAGTAAGATATGGTAGAGATTTCTCACCAGGGAGATCTGCTTTTCCATTAATGCTTGTACCTACTTATATTTGTTTCTGTCTGTAGTTCTCCATAGCCTCTGAGTAAATTTAGATGTTTGCAGAATCCTAATTTATTAGAGTTATATCATTTATGACATCTAGCAGAGTATAGTGGTTAAAAGCATGAACTTTAAAATAAGACTGATTCTGCTTCCCCTATATCCTATCTCTGTGATCACAGGCAAGTTTCTCGGCTCTTCAGTAACTTTGTTTTCTCATTGGTAAGATAGGAGTAATAATAGTATCTGTCGTAGGCTTGTCATGAAGATTAAGTGAACTCATGTAAGTAGCATGTTTAGAAACAGTTTGGCACATACAAATGTTAGTAGTTACTGTAATGACAAAAGTATGACCGGAACTCAAAAAACCCAAAAAAGTAGTCTTTATTTCCTGGTTTATCTAAAATCACTTTGCTATATTCAGGTAGAAGGAAACAAGGAAAATTTTAACGAAATTCATATTTTCTCTTGGCGTGTATGATTGCTTTAAAAGAAAACCATTTGTTTTCCATTGAATAAAGCATTAATTCCAGTGACTAAAAGGAGTTGATACTATGTGTCCAGCATTGGATTGTTCCAATCAGTTCTGTAAAGATAAAGTGTTAAATTTGTACCACCACTAACATCAAAGTGCCAACATTTTCCTTGAGCAGTGCATGACTCTTTCGTCATCTGTGAAAAAATTTCTCCTGGATAATTCACAGGCACCTTAGACTTCACACTTCCAACTTCATCTCTCCCATTTTACTTCAGGCTTGCACTTTGACCTGTATTCTTCTGTATTATTGAGTAATGATATCAGTCCAATCAGAAACCTAGGGATTGCCCTAAACTTTTTCCTTCCTTCATTTCCCATCTTTCCTGTTTGTGCACTCACCAGATTGTAAGGCTTCTCTATAAAACATTCCTGTAAGACAAATCTGATCCTTTCACTTCCTTTTGAAATATTCTTCAATGATTCCCTCACTGCTTTCTGGATAAAGTTCACAGATTTTTAGCAGTATTTACAACTCAAATATTGTATAGTGTTTTCATATGCACACTGTTCTCCCATGATGTGGACCCATTTTCAGTTCCACAGAATGCCATTTTCATTTATATATACAGTTCCAGTGCATAGGAAGCTCTCACTGCTTTTCTCTTTCCCACTCTGTTCAACGAAAGCACTACTTCCAATGAAAATTGACTTGCAATTTTCTTTCGTAAGGCAAGTTAGGTGCCCCTCATGTTTTGCTTCTTCTCTGCATTCTATAACCTCTTCTGAATATTTTAGTAAAGCACTTACCAAAAATTATGACTAATTTCCACTAAATTATGAGTAGTCTAAGTACAAGGACTCTTTCTTATCTTTTTTTTTTTTTTTTTTTTAAAGTAGGCTGTGTGCGCAACCTGGGGTTTGAACTCAAGAGTTGCTTGCAGATTGAGCCAGCCAGGTCCCCCTCTTATCTGTTAAAGTTTAATATTTAAGTTTAGGTATATGGTTGGTGTTCAATAAAAATTTGTTCAATTACAAAATGGTTTTGAATGAGAGTCACATCTTTGGTTAATTGTCACAGGATAAATTTATCTTTAATGGGAGATGAGAATTAATTGCTAATAGTTATTCTCAAGAGGCAAAAGTATGGAAATGGACTGAAACCCAAGCGTTTGCCCATTGGACATTAGTCATTTTGTGCATTTCTTCCTATTATTAATTTACCACTTTGACAATAGCAGTTTATTCTTGTCTGTTCTCATGAGTACTTGTCACTGTCAAAAGTGTCTCTCTGGGTGCCTGGCTGGCTCAGTAGAACATGCAACTCGATCTCAGGGTCATGAGTTTGAGCCCCATCATGGGTAGAGAGCCTACTTAAAGTGTCTCTCATTTGGCCTACTTAGAGCATCACTCAGTTTAATTCTTAATTTTTTTTTATTTTAGTAATACATATTTGTTGACCTTGTTTTGTCATATTATTAGAAATATAGAAGTTTCAAAAACAAACAAACAAACAAACAAACAAAAACAACAACAAAAAAAAGAAATATAGAAGTTTCTGTCCATATGTTCCATTTTCATGGTAATAAATGTGAAGAAGCTTCCTTGAGCTGATTTAAGGGCATCTGGCAAACTGGTTAGAAGTCTAGTCCTTGGAGGACATGAAGTCAGGGATTGGCATTTACAGGATAAGAGATTGGATGGACAGGATAAATACATTAGTTAGGGAGTTTTCCCTGGGAGTGGGTAAAAGGCTAGGAATCTGAGTACAGAGGTCAGTGCTTTGCGGACAAGAGGTAAAGATTGGTATCTAGAGTGTATAAGAAAGGCTAATGTGGTAGGGATTATATGTCTTCATTATCATTTGGGGGTATCTGACTTCAGTGGGAAGAGATTGTTGTTTAGGGGAGGCTGGCCTTGGGTAGCAGTGAATTCTTCTTAGAAGTTGATAGAGCTTACAAAAAGTGGAGCACCTTAGCCCTGGTAGTGGATGGGATACAGTTATGTTTATTGTACTGACAGTACTAGGTTCAAGACTCTTTTTGTCCATGAATAACCTAGTTTAACCTAGGCCTTAACTAAGAGACTAATGTTCAGATCTATTTAGTGAATAAATTTGAGTAGTTTTCTGTGCCATTGGCGGAACAAATTGAACTTTCACTGGTTGAGTGCTTATACCTACACGGTATAGTGTGGGAGGATTATCAGCCAGTTTGTCTTATTGGTTTATTGGCAGCAGAAAACTCTTAAACTGAGTTTTCCCATGGAAGAGGCATCTTACTAGAAATCCCAGAACTTTTACTAAAAAATTTATGAAGTGGGATGACAGTAAATTACTGAAGAATCATCAAAGCAAGTATGTTATTAATTGACAATTTATTGACTTCATCCCCCAGGCCAGTTTAAAGAAAAGGGAGGAAGGGTTAGATTTCAAGCTACACTTTGAATGCTGTGTGAGGTCTGTTTGAGATATTTTGGTTAGTCTGTGATTAATTAACCCAATTAAACAAGTATAGTACCCGAGTAAAAGAACACTCTCTTATGGATCTGTCAAAGAGGTAATAATGGGCTCAGTACCGATAAAACTGTGTATCTGAATCTGGCTAACATTAAAGGGACACAAAAATTCACCTGTCATCTTTAATCTTTTGATAAAGAGCAACAATGATTCAGAGTTGCAGATATGTATTCTCTATTTTTTCTTGTAGGTGTAGGTTTGCATATTCATTTGACTTAGAGATAATGGGATTAAGCTTTCATTTCCTTTTTAGCTATATTTTAAAATGTTAACTTGTCAGTTTGACTTTTAAAAATTGTTAGAAATTGCTATCCTTGGGCTTTATAGCTTGTGCAGTTACATAATTTTATAGGAAATGACACATATAAAGGCAAAGAAAAGTTTTGAAACTTTCCGTTTTACTTTACTCCTGAAGCAAAAGGTACTTTGAGTTTATAAACCTTGGTTTTTTATTTTTCTTTTTTGAAAGCCCCTGAATGTTGAGACACTGACTCCCTTTTTGTCTGTTCCCTAACTATAATTTCATTTGTTTTTGCTAATTCTGAAAACACTTACATACTATTTTATTGGTTATTAGTTTCACAATTTTCTATATTTTGACATCTCTTAAATTTAGAGGAGTCCTTGTATGATCTGTGATTTCTACCAATTGCTACCAGCCTGAGTTGAGGTCAAATTCTGCCAGAAGAGATGTCAGTTTGCTTCTGCTACTAATCTGGTGGCACTACAACATGAGATGACCATGAGTTAAGTTGTCTGCTTGAGAATTTTTTGGACTTCATTGGTAGTGTAGATTCAGACTGCAAATCTGAATCTAGTTTATGGTTCAAATTTCCAGAGATTTTTGGATCTCTGCCCAATGTACAGCTTAAGTCAAAAAAACTATCTTTCTGCTTTGTGGCTTTGTTTCTTATTTCCCGTTACACTGGCAGCTTTGATGTATCAACTTTATTCAAGACTTTTCTATTATGCTTTGTCAGAGAATTAATAATATCTTAGATATAATAAAATGTGAGGGCCATGATGTAACCAAAAAACAACTGCATAGAAGCAACAGGAAATGGTACACGACCTTGGAGTTGCTTCACGGTAGCATAGAGTGAACTTTGAAGGTCATCTTTTTTGGCTAAAAGTAGTAATGGCTCCATCTGCTGTATTGCTTGCCATATTTATAAGCAAGACCTTTTTGATCGTGATCCCAGATCTAGCAATACAACATAGTGTATCTGGCACAGTCATTGAGTGAGAACCTTTGACATGAACTTTAGAAAAAGGTCTAGAGAGCTGAACCACTAAATCATTGTATAACTGGTGATACCTTAGTCTTTTCTGTGAGATGAGAGATATTGGAAGGTTTTTATAAAATAAGAGTTTGCTGTGGGACAAGAATTGCTCAAAACTACTTCTTTTAAAAACGTTTTGGGTCACCTGGTGGCTTAGTCAGTTAAGGGTCTGATTCGTGATTTCAGCTCAGGTCATGAACTCAAGATTGTAAGATAAGGCTGTGCATTGGTCTCTGGGATGGGTGTGGAGCCTACTTAAGATTCTCTCTCTTCTTCTTCCTCTGCCCTTTCTCCCTTCTCTTTCTTAAAAAAAATCAATAAAAATTTAAAAGGTTTTATCATAATCTAGGTGTATGTACCAAGGTTCTGTAAGATCTATAAGCTAGTAGAGGATACTTGTTTCCTCTAACCATATATATTTCTAAACAACTATTGTATTTTGTGTTAGGAAAATTAGGGGACCCTTGGAAACTTTAATTCACAATTAACATTTTTTTTTTAAAAAGATTTTATTTATTTGACAGAGAGAAACACAGCCAGAGAGGGAACACAAGCAGGGGGAGTGAGAGAGGGAGAAGCAGGCTTCCCGTCGAGCAGGGAGCCCGATGTGGGACTTGATCCCCGGTCTCCGGGATCATGACCTGAGCTGAAGGCAGTCGCTTAACCAACTGAGCCACCCAGGCGTCCCCACAATTAACATTTTAAACCTTGACTTTAGTTTTCAAACTCAGATAGTAAGCTATTGTCATTGTGTATGCTTGCTCTAATTTACTACCTCGGAAAATCAAGCTTTCTTTTTTTGAAGTTTCATATTGGATGGGAGTAATATTTGGGTCTACATACTCAATCAAAAAATTTTGACAAGACATTTATAAAACAGTTGCATTGGATTATTCAGTTCACGAATATACTGATGTTAAATAAGAATGCTGTGGAAGCAGTTACCATTCTGTGAACAAACATTCATTGAGCACTTAACCAGGAAATACGGAAATGAAAGAGATATTGATCTACTCCAGTGATAAAATATAGTCCCTATATAGTACATTTAGTTTAGCTATTCCTGTCCTGCATGGATCTCATCTTGAGACAGAATAAACAAATTTGAATTCTAGAATAAGGCATTTTGGTTCAATATAAGGAACTACCTTGCCATTGAGAGTAACATACAAAAAATCTTCATGAGTAGAGTTGATTTTTTAAATTGGGGTGGTTCCATATGTGTTATAGTGAGGCCAAGAATATAACCTAGGTGTGTCACAATTAGGGGCACAATGATATAGTGTTGTGGTTCTCAACCCTATCAGATCTAAGGCTCCTTTCTGTGGCCAGTATTTTCTGAGGCTCTTTACTACCTTGATGTAAAATTCATAATTAGCATACCTTTTTAAAGGGATAACTTATGGAGAAATCAGTATAATGCCGTAATCCTATAAAGGGAGAAATAAGAGGAAAGTAATTTATATTTATATTTATAATGTAACTAGAAGCCATGATAAGACATTTTGCCTGCCATGTGTGTTACATTGGGACATTTATAAGTCCTGCCTGCCTACATGTTTGATAAATTGGCACTGCAAACCCTCAAATGGAATAGTCATGAGTGATATGATTTTCTGAAATGGTTAACACCTCTTGGTCAAATTTTCAATGATTCATATTTTTTCTCCTGTATGGTGATAGTGAAATTTCTGGAACTCTTGGGGTTTTTTTAAAAGTGGGTAAAAACCACTCGGGGTTTGATGTAAAATGGAATTGGATTCTTCAAGTAATTATAAAGGTTCAAGTAATTATAAACAAATTTTTCATCCACACGAATGCCTGGTAGGATATTTGAAGACTGTGGAGGATGTGGGACTGTTCTTTACTTTTAACATTCTTGGTTGATAGCTGATGTCTGTAGTGTCTCCTAATGATTGTGACAACCAGAAACACTTAATTTCCAAAAATGCCCCTAGAGGGTGGTACTATCCTCATATAGAATATACTGACTCTAGAACAAATGGTACAGACTGCAGACAAGAGTCATATTATTGGATTTGAATTTAAATTCTTCTGCTGACGGACTGCCTATTGACTTGGTAGTCTTGGGCAAGGTAGTTAACCTCTCTTGGCCCTGGTTTCCTTTCTGGGAAACTGGAAAGATAGTATGTTACAGAATTAAGTGGATAAAATGTTGTATTTTAGGTACCTGACATGTGCTTCATGTGGATGGTACTGTTTCTCTTTTAATCACCATGCCATTTTTCAGTACTAGTAGGCGCTTAATAAACACTTGCTTACCGTTGTTACTTAACTCCTGTGTGTCCCACTGTGTTCCAGTATTGAAAGTATGTGAGGAAGTGATTGCTTACAATAGGCTCCAGACCTATCATCTGTGTTTTCCTGTGTTGTGGCACTTGTGAAACTTAATTGAGGCTGCTGTCTCTTTGGCATGATGGCCTCCAGTTTCCCAGAGAGCTTAAATTCAAAATATGGTGGTTTGCTTTCAGTTTAAAAGAAGCCTGTGGATAAGGGTCTACCTCTAAGTACATTAGTTTCCCAGAATCTTAATGTTTTTCTTATTCCCTTGTGTTGTTTTGCTAATGTCAGCGTGATGGTGGAGGCTATGGTAAAAGGTTCAGGACCTTCTCTCCTTTCTTAATCCTGATCTTTGTGAAGTAGATTTTTAAAATAACACACCAATGATTTCTTCCCCCTTTTTAGCTCTATTTCTTCTTCTTGAGATTTTGGCCAACTAAAGTTTATGTATTGTGCTTCCTGCGTAAATATTTGCTGTTTTTGTCCTGCTCTTTGACTTGTTTAACTTTTATCCTCATTAATTCAAACGACTTACTAGCAGACAAAGATGGAATAGTACTTCTGGCAATTTTCATGGGACTAATTACTTTGAATATATTGAAAGGAACTGCTAGTCTTCCTTTTTAAATTGCCATCCCATTTATTTAAGAGGAAGCATTTAATCTGTAAATGCTGCTCTGCATTTTATGGAATGGTGAGCCTTACAAATACTGAGATTATCCTCAAATGTTTATTAAAATTTTAAGTCATAAGTATATGATTATCATGAACAAGCATTTTTATTTTATTTTTTTTAATTTTTTTTCTGATTATAAACATGAGTTTATTACATGTTTGTAATCATGAACAAATTCAAATCATGCTTGAAACTGGAAACATGAAAATAAACATCTAATCTACAACATAGAAAAGTCTAATTTACAACATGGAGACTCAGAAGACTTAAAGTGGGAACCTGGGAATGTGTATTTTTTTTTTTTTTATTGTTACTAAATTTTTTTTTTTCCCAGTGTTCCAAGATTCATTCCCCATTCCCCACACCCAGTGCTCCACGCTTTAGGTGTCCCCAGTACCCACCACCAGGCTCTCCCATCCCTCCTACCCCCTCCCTCCAAGTTCCTCAGTTTGTTTCTGTGTCCAAAGTCTCTGGTGTTTCGTTTCCCTCCCTAGATTACCCTAGTTCCCATTTACTTTCCTTCTCCCACTGTCCTCCAGTTTACCCCTCATGCACCGCAAGTAAGTGAAACCATGCGATACTTGACTTTCTTGGCTTATTTCACTCAGCATAATCTCTTCCAGTCCAGTCCATGTTGCTACAAAAGTTGGCTATTCGTCCTTTCTGATGGAGGCATAGTATTCCATTGTATATATGTACCACATCTTCTTTATCCATTCATCTGTTGATGGGCACCTTGGCTCTTTCCACAGTTTGGTGATTGTGGCCATTGCTGCGATGAACATTGGGGTACATATGGCCCTTCTTTTCTCTACATCCGTATCTTTGGGGTAAATGCCCAGTAGTGCAATTGCAGGGTCATAGGGTAGCTCTATTTTGAATTTTTTAAGGAATCTCCACACTGTTTTCCAAAGCGGCTGCACCAGTTTACATTCCCACCAACAGTGTAAGAGGGTTCCCCTTTCTCCGCAGCCTCTCCAACACTTGTTGTTTCCTAT
>PITA01021978.1:0-31553 GCA_004023965.1 Spilogale gracilis | reverse complement strand
GAGAAATCCACTACACAAAAATCCAAAACGATTTACTTTTTCTTTGTGATGGCAAAAAAAGAAAAAATAAATTTCACTTCTGTCAACTTACTGTGGAGATGGAAATTGAAGGAAAATATGATGACAATGTCATGTCAAATAAGGACTATCAATAAAGAGAAATTATATAAGTGAAAAAAATGGAAGTTCTGTAGTAGGTGGATAAAATAACCAAAGTGAAAAATATATTAGATGTCTCTACCCTAGACTTGAATTGGCAGATAAAAGAAAGTAGCAGACTTGAGGACAAATTGATAGATATTGTCCATGCGGAAGAACAGAGAGGGAAAAAAAAAAGGAAGGAAAATGAACAGCTCTTCAGAGAAATGTGAGACATGCATTATATATATTAACATACATATAATAGAAGGATAAAATGAGAGAAAAGGAACAAAAAATAATATTCAAAGGTCTAATGGTGGAGCACCTCAGTGGCTCAGTCATTAAGCGACTGCCTTTGGCTCAGGTCATGATCCCGGAGTCCCAGGATCAAGCCCTGCATCAGGCTTCTTGCTCAGCGGGAAGCCTGCTTCTCCCTCTCTCACTCCCCTTTCTTGTGTTCCCTCTCTCGTTGTGTCTCTCTCTGTCAAATAAATAAATAAAATCTTAAAAAAGAAAGAAAAAGAAAAAAAGAAATCCAATGAGTTATACAAGGGGATCCACCAGTGCACATACCATAGTGAAAATGTTGAAAGTCAAAGACAAGGAGAAAACCTCAAAAGCAGCAAGAGGAAAAACAACACCTCACTTGCAAGGGGATCTCAAGAAGATTAATAGCTGATTTCTCAACAGAAACAATATAAATTGAAGAGAGTAGGATATCATATTCAAAATGCTCAAAGGAAAGAAAAATGACAACCAACAATCTTCTATGAGGTAAAGCTATTTTTTCCGAAAATGAACTAAAGACATTCCTCGATAAACAAAAACTGAATATATTGCTAGCAGATCCATCTTACAAGAAACACTTAAGAAAGTACTTTGGCCCAAAAATAAGGGACTCCAAACAATGATTTCAATCCACATGGAAAAATATGAGCTCCAATAAAGGTAGTTATGTAATTGTAAAAGATTATATAAATGCAGATTTTCTCCTTTGTTCTATTAACTGACTTATAAAACAGTTGTATAATATAATATGTATATACTGTACTAAGCCTACAAAATAGAAATGTAATTAATATATTTGTAATATATTTTCTGATAACATCAAGGAGGTGGAGGAAGCAAAGATGTGAAAGGAATGATTACAGAATGTAAAGTAATAAAGGTAACAGTGTTTGTAAGGGTTTGTAATATCAATACATATATCTACAATAACAATATCACAAAAAGAGGGAAAGAGAATAGAGTTAGGCGTTAGCTCAGGCTGCTCTAATATAATACCATAGACTGGGTCATATAAATAGCTGACATTTCTGACTGTGGCAGTCAGAGATCAGGGTGCTGGTATAGTCAGGTTCTGGTGAGGACCGCCTTCTTGACTTGTGGCCTTCTCTAAGACCTCAAATGGTAGAGAGAGAGAGCAAGCTCTCGTCTCTTCCTTTTTTTGCAAGGAACACTAATCCAATCATGAGACACCCCCACTCTTCGGACATCATCTAACCCTAATTATGCCCCCTAGTTCCACTTTCTAACTCAGTGGGTTAAAACTTCAAAGTGGGGCGCCTGGGTGGCTCAGTTGGTTGGGTGACTGCCTTCGGCTCAGGTCATGATCCCAGAGACCAGGGATCGAGCCCCACATCGGGCTGCCTGCTCCACGGGAAGCCTGCTTCTCCCTCTCTCACTCCCCCTGCTTGTATTCCCTCTCTGGCTGTGTTTTTCTCTGTCAAATAAATAAAATCTTAAAAACAAAACAAACAAAACAAAAAAATCTTCAAAGTATGAATTTTGAGGGGCACGCAAATAGTCCATAGCGAGTTATATGGATGTAGTATTTCTTTATCTCTGCTAAAATTAAGTTAGCATTTGAAACTGATTCTGGTAAGTTAAGATATATATGGGAAGGCCTAAAGAAACCACTTTAATAAAAAAAAAAAAAGATATAGTGAAAAAATTAAAGTAGTTTAAATGTTTCATTAGAAAATATCCCTTATTATGAAAAAAATTAGTAAAGGAAAACAACAATAAAAAAAGAAGACACATAGAAAATGGACTAAAATATCACTGAACTTGGATGCAAACAAATTATACACCATGACTAAGTGGGATTTCTTCCGTAAATGTAAGACTGGTTCCAACATACAAAAGCCAGTTAGTGTAATATATCATATCAATTGAATTTTTTTAGGGACACCTGGGTGGCTCAATCAGAAGCATCTGACTCTTGGTTTCAGCTCAGATCATGAGATCATGGGTCTTGAGACTGAGCACAGCATGAGTTCCATGTTCAGTGGGGAGTGTGCTTTGGATTCTCTCCCTCTGCCTCTTCCCCAGCGCTCTCTCCCTCTGGCCATCTCCCCTGCTCACAAGAGTGCCCCCTCTCTTTCACTAAATAAATAAATAAATCTTTATATATTTATATAAACCACATGATTATCTCCAAAGATACAAAAAAGCATTTGACAAAATCTGAGGGACAGAAACCAATCACAAAAGAAAACATATTTTATAAATGAATAGAAAATGAATTGTGCAGATTAGGAAAATCTATTGAGGCAATAAGTAGATTATTGATTGTTTCAGGGCTCTGCATGATGGTGAATAATAGCTAAAGAATATGAGGTTTGGGGGTGCTTGGGTGGCTCAGGTGTTAAGCATCTGCATTTGGCTCAGGTCGGGATTCCGAAGTTCTGGGATTGAGCTCCACATCAGGCTCTCTGCTCAGCAAGAGGCCTGCTTCTCCCTCTCTCACTCCCCCTGCTTATGTTCTATCTCTAGCTGTGTTTCTCTCTGTCAAATAAATAAATAAAATCTTACCAAAAAAAAGAGAAAGAAAGAATATGAGGTTTCTTTTTGAGATAATGAAAATGTTCAAAATTTGACCAGGATAGTGGTTGCACATATCTGTGGATATACCCCAAATCATTAAATTTTATATAAGTGAAGTGTATGGCTTGTGAATTCTGTCTCAATATGTGAAACACACACACACACACACACACACACACACACACACACACACAGAAAACAACAACAAAAGAAGGAGACAGAAGAGACAAAGTGGATACAGACATGTGATGACAGAAGTAATGTCAGAGTGAGGTCATGTGAGAAGGACTCAGCTTGCCCTCTTGGCTTTAAAGACATGGGAAGGGGGCCAGGTGCCAAAGAATGAGGGAAACCTCCAATGGAAAAATCCATGCAACAATCTCTGCTAGAGCCTCCAGAATGAAATGCAGCCCTCTCATCCCTTGTATTTACCCCAGCAAGAATGGTACTGCACTTCTGACCTCCAGAACTGGAAGATCTTGTATTTGTGTTGTTCAAGCCACTAAAATTGTGCTAACTTGTAGAACAGCCAAAGAAAAGCAATGAAGATTAGCGAAAATTAGATTAACTCTGATGGTCATTTTAATATGCCAACTTAGATAAGCTCCTATTTCCAGTTATTCAATAAAGCATTAATCAAGGTGTAGCTGTGAAAATAATTTGTAGACGTGGTTGCTGATCGTCAGTCACCTGTAAGTACTGGAGAGTGTCCTGGGCAGTCTGAGCAAGACTGATTCAATCTATCACAAAGTATTAAAATGGTGCTGAGTCTTCCCTGAAGAAGAAACATCACCTGTGGACAACTTCAGCCTGTGCCTGAAGAATTCCAGGCTTCCTGGAAGCCTGCCTACAGATTTTAGATTTGTCTAGCCAGCCCCTACAATCACATCAGCCAACTCCCCGTGACCAACTACCGAATACACCTGGACTGGTTCTGCTTCTCTAGCTCAGTCTTAATACACAATGGCATGAATGAAGTCTCTGATGGTGTCTGTCCCCAAATCCATTTGTGTCAAATTGGTCGGACGATCCTTTGTTGGAACTTTTCATAGGACAACAGCTACGCAGCATTTATGACAATGAGTGAGCAATAGGATTTGTCTTGTGTGATCACACACAGAAGCACTGTAACCCAGAAAAATACAAAGAGGAAGATAATGATCAGAGCCCACAGTTTATTTCAAAGACAGCAGCCAAGAGAATTCAAATTAAAGCAAGAAAACAAATCTCCTTTATCGGAAGGGCTCACAGACCAGACTTAACTAAGTGAATTCAACTGGGTATTAAACAAATTGCCCAATTTCGTTTATTTGTTTCATGGATCCTTTTGTTATAGTAAAGCAAGCTGAAGTATCTAAAAGATATAAGAACAATCTAAAGTATATATATTACTTTCTCCTAAGATAGTGTATGTTTTATTCTCAAAGGCCAATGATATATCTAAAACAGCTTTATATTAAACTACTGTCTGTCCAATTTCATGACAGTGTTCTAAAGTCATAATGACATTATTTAGTTATTCTTTTATTCTATGAACCATAAAATTCAGACTTTTCCTCACTTTGGGGGACTCTTCTAAAGCATGAAATGAACTCTGAGAAAAACAAAATTCCCTTTCAGTCAATCATTAAAATTATCAATCTGAAGTCCCAAATTTTCTCCTTTTTGGTTTAAATTATCTAAAGATCTCCTCTTGGGGAAAAAGGGAAACTGAGAGACCAAAAGAGACATTGACTGAAACCACTGGCCTAAGTAAAATCAGGCAGCCATCCCCGATAACAGATCTCTTGCAGGTAACACCCCATAGGCCATATATGCCTCAAATCCAGTAATAGTCATTAGTGCCTGTCTAGTAATTCATTTTCAGCCAAAATACAACATACTACCGTGTCAAATATTATTTTCATGATTTCTTGCCACCCCTCAAAAGTGGGCCAACATTAGGAAAGTCATTTTTCATATACAAAACTTCAGACAGATCTAAAGAAAATGCCTGGAGTTAAGACCATGTAATCCAGGGTGCCTGGGTGGCTCAGTGGGTTAAAGCCACTGGTCTTTTCAAGTTCCTAACAAAGAAATTTTGGTTATTAAGGACTTAGCTAAGTCAAATATTGGCATGGCAATTTTAGAAAAGTTGGGAACCCATTCCCAATAAGAACTAATGGAATTCAAATATCCTCTTAATTATCCTTTTTTTTTACTGTAAATGTTTTATTTTTACTTTTTTGTGTTTCTTTTTTTATTCAAGTATAATTAGCATACAGTGTTATATTAGTTTTAGGACTGTAATATAATACTCAACAATGTTATATACATTTCCAGGGCTCATCAAGATAAGCGTACTCTTAATCCCCTTGAAGTGATTGGGAATGTTCAAATTGTTTAAAATCTATCAGAAGTGAGGTGAATATTTCCTTTGGCTAAATTATATCCTATTGTGTAAAAATGTAAACTTTCCTTTGGAAACCTTATATCCTTTTGGAGCTCAAACAGAAAAGAATTAAATGTACTCAATGTGCTCATCCCATGTTTAGAACATAGCAATAGAGCATCCATATAAGAAAATGTAAATTTCGGGCGCCTGGGTGGCTCAGTGGGTTAAAGCCTCTGCCTTCAGCTCAGGTCATGATCTCAGGGTCCTGGGATCAGAGGCCCCCATCCGGCTGTCTGCTCAGCAGAGAGCCTGCTTCCTTCTCTCTCTGCCTGCCTCTCTGCCTACTTGTGATCTCTTTCTCTCTCTGTCAAATAAATAAATAAAAACTTAAAAAAAAAAAAGAAAACGTAAATTTCTTAAGAAACCTGATAATCCTTTGATAAAGAATTGTTAAGGAAAGAATGCCTTAGTAATCAAGATACATTGTTGTTCCCAGGAAAAGGCAAACAGGTATTGAAGATTTACCTGAAGCATTAAAAAAAAGAACACAGATCTACAACTACAATGTAGCACAGAGGATAAAACGGTATTTATATTCAGTACCAAAGTTAATGTAGAATGACTGTTCCATACGGCCATGAGTTACTTAATATATCGATACTCTCTATAATTGGGTTTTTTTCCTATGTCTGTTCCATTTATCCTATCTACGTTTGTTTTAATCAAAGGTCTCCCTCACCCTAATGATCAATAACTGATGTGGGAACATCTAATTTCTTTACTGTAAGTCCAGCAATTCATATTCTGAATTTTTGTGTGCTTTTGCCCCAAGACTCTTTTAAAATATCCGTGGAGGCACTGGAGATCTGGCTTATGGCTGTTTACATAAAGAAAGAAGAGCTAGGTTTTCATATGCTTCAGGATCTCCTGACTAATGCTATCTAAAGATAGAACATAGATAAATGCAAGGAATGGGGATCCCCTACTCTACAAGTCTTCAAATACTGGTTTTAGTCTTTTCTTTTTTAATTTCTAGTTTTAGAGGGTATTGTGCAAGCTTACATAAAAGTGTGGATGCATCTCTCTGAACCTTTGTGGGTTTAGCACCAGGGATTATGCAAATGTCAATAGAAATTTGTCAATAGGAATTTACCACTTTGTGGAGGCCTTCAGTTTGGGCTTTACTTAGACACATGGATATTGTTAAGTCAATGTCTAAAGTAGCTATGGGATGATTGTGAATAGGGTATATTTGGAGTTTTTCAAAATATATAAATAAACAAGAGTACATCAGAGTATTTAATCTGACAATTCTATTTGCATAAGGGACCTCTTCTTCTTAAATTGGCAGATGTGTTGTCACAAGGGGGAAAAGAATGTCCCTCAATTTTAAAGTTTGAAAATGATGATTGTAGGATGAGAGGTGGGAAAATTAGAGCATTATGAGAAATACCTGCCCCTTGATTAGGTTTTTGACTCTGAGGAAGTTGTACTTGGTTAAAGGGTGGAAGGTAAATACTTTGGCACCCAAACAAATTACACATTTTCAAGTTTTATTTTTAAATATTTGCATGGCTTTTCTCATTGTGACTTTAAAACTATAAAATAGTAATTCAGGCACTTGGTTTCCCCTGAAGCATCTTTGTTGATCATTAACCTTTTTTTTCCGCCACTCAGTATCTTAATGTAAAAGAATTATTTTTCCCATGTCTGTTCCATTTATCCTATCTACGTTTGTTTTAATCAAAGGTCTCCCTCACCCTAATGATCAATAACTGATGTGGGAACATCTAATTTCTTTACTGTAAGTCCAGCAATTCATATTCTGAATTTTTGTGTGCTTTTGCCCCAAGACTCTTTTAAAATATCCGTGGAGGCACTGGAGATCTGGTAATAGGGCTAATTCTCATTGGGTTTGATAGACTATTCTTTTGATACTATATTTACTGTTTCTGGCTTATGGCTGTTTACATAAAGAAAGAAGAGCTAGGTTTTCATATGCTTCAGGATCTCCTGCCTAATGCTATCTAAAGTTGTTAAAAAATACCAAAATTCCTGGTGGACTCATTCCTTCTTTGCCTATAGGAGCAATTTAGAAATTGCTAATTTTGCCTAATTTGGCCTAAAATTCCTAATTTTCTTACAGGAGCAAATTAGAGTTCAGTCTATTTTCATAGTAAAGGTGGTGAAGATAAGCCTCCAAAATGTCTTAAATAACATCTGCATGTAGCTTTTCTA
This sequence comes from Spilogale gracilis, assembly GCA_004023965.1. NCBI lineage: Eukaryota > Metazoa > Chordata > Mammalia > Carnivora > Mephitidae > Spilogale > Spilogale gracilis. The sequence continues at coordinate 23,971 of PITA01021978.1, read as the reverse complement.
AACTCCTCTGGTTTCCAATGTAATGGGTGGACTGGGGTGGCGAGGACAACTTTCACAACACCTGCAGACAATTCTAACTCTGCCTTTTCCATTAATTGCTTGTATTTGAGGTCTTTCCTACCTTAAGAAAAAACATGATATAGAGTGTGGAGTTCTAGAACTATTCTGAATTCTTCTGTAAATTATGTTCCTTCATATTTAGGTTTTAGAAACCTCTTCACAAGAATGACACTAAGGCTTAAAATCAGCCATAAGGAGCTTGCTTTAATCTGAAGGAGGTTTAACTTTAAAAGGCAATTGAGATATGAGGGTTTCTTGTTGAACAGAGGAGAAAGGAAATAGGTCAGAAGAGGGGGTGGTCAGAGCAGAGAGAAATGTAGGGTTATAAATAGAGGGAAAAGGAATACTGAAATCAAGTCTGGTAGGCTCAAGTTATGACTTAGAGGGATAAAAGAGAAGGATAGATTATATTTTTCATGTGTTTCATTTGACCTGACTACAAAATTTTTTGCAGAAGCAATTTTGGAAATCTGAATTCCTTTCGGAAGTTTTCTCCTAGCAATCAAAACCTACTGAATATTGGATGTTTTGTTCTAAGTCCCTTCTCAAATTAACAATTTTGTTCGCATTGCAAGTCCCTCAAAGCACCCCTATAATTCTAAGTTATCACTGGAGAAATTATGTGATCTTGAAAATAAGTACATAGTTGAAATGATAGATGAACACATGAAGTAAGCTGAAGTCTGTCCCAGAGAGAACACTGATTTTAAGAGAGATAAATCCAGCCAAATCTGGCAACAAATATCTTTTCTGTGCACATTGCATACTTTGAGCCCTCATCTAATTGATTACCTGTCTTTAATTAAGGATCTCATTCATTCCCAACACTTTTAATGTTCAGGAGTTTTCAGGAGGTTTCTTCCTGAGCCTCACTCTCACAGACAAATTTAGACAAGGCTGTGGTAAACTCTAATAAGATTTGATAGATGATCCAATGCAAACTTTTCCTGTAGCACCTGTCTGACATGGCTTTCGTGATTTTCAGTCCTTGAGGCAAACTTAAAGGATGGATTATCAAGTCTATGTCCACTTCCTTCTCTAAGAACTTGTTTTTTTAAACTTAGAAGAGAATATGGCAAAGATCAAAAAGGAAACAAACAAAAAAATTAAAGCCACAGGAATGTGTTGTGAATGAAAGGTAGGTTCCCTCCTAGGGAGGGTAAGAATTTTAAACCTAGACACACAGTCAGGTTATTCCAAAAAAGCAAAGAACAAAACAAAACAAAAAAACAAAAACCCAAAGTTTCCCCAAAACAAATAAACAAGCAAACAAATATACCTCACGTGTAGAAGTTAAATTAAGCAGGGGTTGGTTGGGTGGCACAGTTAGTTGAGCAACCAACTTGATTTCTGCTCAGTTCATGATCCCAGGGTCACAAGCTGAGCCCCGTGTCAGCATCTGGTTCCGCACTGAATGTGGAGCCTGTTTGGGATTCTCTGTCTTCTTCTCCCTCTGCCCCACCCCTCTTCCTCTTTAAAAAAATAATAAAATAAATTTATAATATAATATTAAAATATTAAATATAAAATAAATAAAATAAAATAACAATAAAATAACTTGAAGAAAAGGAAATTGGAGCTCAGACCAAATACAGAACTTACTACAGCGTAGTTGCTGGGAAGAAGCTCAAGAGAAAGAACACTGCTTTGGGCTGAGGATTATGACCTGTGATGGAGATAGACTTTCCCCTGATCTGTGAAATTTCCAGGATTGCTAACAGTTAAATTCCCCAAAGACCGAGAAGACAAGCAGAAAATAACATCCGTCAAGCAAAATAACCTTTAATAACGTGCTGCATTACGGGAGGATATCACCTAACAGAGCATTAATAGTATCCCAAACAGTGAAAGTTAAAGAAGGTTGGGTATAGTATCTTAGGACCTGAACTGAGCTATTTTAAGAAGCGTCTTTTAAATTAAGGAACTGGAAAGATTGACAGTATTTATGACTTAATAACTTGGATTGGTGCACGCAACAAGGTGAATTGAGTCTTGGTGAGCATGCTGCTAGTATTGATAAGGAAATTAAGAAGTTGGTCATTCTGATCTTTTAGGAACAAATATTTCCTGGAGAAAGTAACTGAGATATTTTTGTTTGGTTTCAGTATTATTTAACCTAGAAATGGGAAAATATGTCTGAACTCATTTTTTTTTCAACACAGGAAAAGAATTCATGTTGTTTTAGTCCTACACATAAAGCTCTGGTGTTCTCAATTTATCAAATTTATTTCTCCCACTGATAATTTTTTCCATTAAGAATAGATTGTGATTTCAGTGGTTACCCAATACTGCATTCTTTTCACCAGTTATAGTCACCCCATGCCTCCAATTTTATGAAAATTTTAACAATAAAATTTAGGATTTCTGGAGCATTTGTTATTTCGTCTGCCACTCTTGGCTCCACAAAGCAAGATCAGACAAAAAAAAAAAATAAAAATAAAAATAAAGTCCCAAATTCCTATCACTAAGGATTAGGCCAAATGTTTACCCAGATCCTTTGTCTAATCTCCACAAGTAAGTACAATTTCATAAATCTTCTCGATAGTCTGGTTTTATGTTAATTTTTTTTCCTTTGTCCCCACACTTCCATATCAAAATCATGTAAGAACACATTTATCATTTTCAACTCTTCCTCCCTAAGCTTCAGGGTAGTTAGGGAAGTACAAAATTGTAAAGGAAGGTTTCTGTTTCTCCTCAGTATGATACATAACTAAGATTCTTGGCTCTCCTGCCCTCTTCTCTGCTCCTGAAAGATCCCAAAACATATTTTCTAGATCCTGGCAACTCTTACTATATCTATGTGCTTTTATTTCCAAAAGTTCCAGTTCAATAAACAGTATTAATTCTTTATGTCTTCAGCAGATAAAGACTTTCTGTTTAGATGATACTTTTCAGTTCATAATGAATGTCTAGTCTTCAGAAGAACACAAAACTTTTGGCACCCAGTGGTTGAAACTGCTTTCAGAAACATAACTCTTCCTATCTAAACACTTATTTCAAGTTTCTTATTGGCAAAGAGGACATGGTGCATTACCTCTCCAGGATGGAAGAGGAAAGCTGTCTTGCACACCGGGATAGTGTCATAGTACTCTTCACAAGACATTAAGATGGTTCTTAATATCCATAATATAAATATTGTTACTGATATTAGATGCTTGAGAAAATAGACCTACAATGGTTAAAAACCTTAAGCCATGTATCTAATGAGTAATATGGCTAGATTTTGGAAGGTTAAGCTTTGTTCATTACCTCACTATTCCTTGTTTGGTGTCATCTTCCATGAACCCTTACCTCGTATAAGGGTTGTCATCATCATCACCATCATCACCATCATCATCATCATCATCATCATCATCATCATCATCACCTACTCTTTCATCTCTTAGAGTTGTTCCCTAGGTTATTTTTTCTAGACTTTCTCTTCAATTCTTAATTTGAGGATCAGGATGTCATTGACTTCAGAATAATATAACATTATTTATATTTGGAGGGAGAATAAAATGGTTAGGCTTTATTTGGAAGGTGTGGAGGAGGGAAAACTTTTAAGCCCAGAGCCAGCAAGTCAAATTTGACATCTTCCAGGGAAATAACTGTGAGTTTTATTTATTTGTTATCTTTTAAATTAATAGATTTAACTGTTTCTTTTTCTTAAATTGTTATCGGTTAACAGAAAAAGTGAGTGAAAAGTACAGAGATTTCTCATGTACCCCCTCCATCCTCCTCAGTTTTCCCTATTATTAACATCTTGCATCAGTATGGTACAATTGTTAAATTAATGAACCAATATTGATAAGTTATTATTAACTAAATTCCATAATTATTAGGGCTCATTCTTGGTGTTGTACATCCTATGGGTTTTGACCAATGTTTAATGACATGTTTCTATCATTAGGGTATATCATATGGAATACTTTCACTGCCCTAAAAAATCTTCTGGGATCTACCTATTCATCCTTTCCTTCTTTTGTTGGAAGTCACGGCAATCACTGATCCACGCAATATCTCCACAGTTTTGGAGAAATGTCACACAGTTGGTTCAGTATATATGCAACCTTTTCAAACTGGCTTCTTCTGCACAGCAGTATGCATTGAAGTTCCCTCCTTATCTTTTCATGGCCTGATAGAGCTCCTTATCTTTTCAAGGCCTGATAGATGTTGTTGTGGTTGTTGCTTTTGGGGTTGGTTTGTTTGTTAGTACTGAATAATATTTCATTGTCTGGTTATACCATAGTATGTTTGCCCATTCATCTATTGAAAGGCATCTTAATTGTTTCCAACTTTTAGCAAGTATGAATAAAGTATAAATATTTGTATGCAGGTTTTTGTGTAGACATAGGTTTTCAACTCATTTGGTTATGTAAATGCCCAGGAGCACAATAGCTAGGCCATATTTTATAAGTATGTTAGTTTGGTAAGAAACCACCAAACTGTCTTCCAAACTAGCTATATTCTTTTTTATTCCTGTCATCAATAAGTGGAAGTTCAAGAATGCTTCATATTCTTGCTAACATGTGGTTCTGTCAGTGCTTTAGACTTTAGCCATTCTACATGGGCATGTAGTATTATCTCATCACTGTTTAATTTGCAATTCCCTAATGACATGATTTTGCACACCTTTTCCTATGTTTATTTGCTATCTGTGTATCTTCTTTGGTGATGTATCTGTTCAGATCTTTTGCCTGTTTTTTTGGTTGGATTAAGAGTATTTTTTTCCAAAACATTTCTAGGATTTCAAAAGTAAATAGGCTACTACCAGTTAGAAGCAGATAAACACTGAGGTTTTTTTTTTCTTTTTGTAATGCAAATACCTGATTGTACTTTTATTGCCAAGGCATCCATTTCAAAGAGACACCCACTTCAGAGATGAGTATCTACATATCAACATTTTGCCAGACACACAACCAGATAAATTGCCAGACCACCTTTCCCCACAAACATTCTGCTTTATTTCAATAATTCAACCTTTGGGCCATTTGTTTTTTCTCTGCCTGGCCTTTAAATTCTGACTCTCATGGTTTTGAGTCACCAATAAAGATTGAGTCCATGAAATCTTATGTCCCCTCCTTTGGTACCAGTAAAAGCAGAACCCCATTTCGGTGTGTTTTCTTTCTCTCTACCTGGGATCTAGCTCTATGGCCCCAGATGTGCCTTGTCATTTCTAGGTCCTAGAAATAATAAACTTTGTTGCCGCTAACGCAGCAACACGAACGGAGACCTAAGGGCAAGGAGATGGTGAAAGAAAGAATAAAAGAGATGGGGACGGGAGGGACAAAGTGGATCGTGTCCAAACAGTGCCTATTTTATTCAGGGTTACAAGCCTTTATATAGTGAACAGTGCTCAGTCGTGTATAAACATCCATTGGGAAGGGTCACAGCAAGGATTTCACAACTTCCTTCCATTCCCCCACAGTTCCCCTTATCTCTTTCCCAAACACCAGTAACAGACCCCATGGCGCCAATTCTCTTATTTCCTCCTTAACTAAGCTATTAGTTAAGCCTCGCACATGATTAACTGTACTTTGTCTCCTCTCTCTCTCTCTCTCTCTCTCTCTCACACACACACACACACACAAAAGCAGGGGCCCAGACAGGTGGGTACCAGGAGTTTCCCTCAACTATTAACTCTTGCCTAGCTTGGACAAAAACGTCCAGGCTGGTGAGTTCAGGAGCTCTACTCAACTGTTGAGGCCATCCTGGCTCTGGCTCCCCACAAAACCTTTTTATTTGTTTGTTTGTTTTCAAAGTTTCCTAATGGTTATGGCCTAAGGGTGTCTTGCAATAATAACAAGAAACACAAGGGCCAGTCCAGCCACAGAGTTGGCCATTGACAGGCTGAGACACACACCACAGCACATCAGGTCCCAACATGACCCTGTTCTTGTAAATGGTTCTCAATTTTTTTTTTCTCAATGACTGTTTTTTTATTTTTGTTTTTGTTTTTGTTTTTCTGGTAGATTTTCTCCAGTGGAGAGACAAATCATGAATTCTAGCGGGTGGTCGCTGGCCAGCTATAAAAAGAACTCTCATTGTTTAACCCTTAATGGTGTCAGCGGTGATTCACTGAGCACGCCCTATAACATTACAAATAAGCATTAAAATTTTTTTTAATAATTAGTTTTTTTTGATCCATAGGTACAGTTTTTATGGAATGATTTGAACCATTCTTTTCACCATCACAGATAATGTTCTAATTTAGATTTCATTTTCAATATTTGATTAACAATGGTGCTAGCTAATTTTAACTGAATAACTTGTTTTCTTGGCAATGTGATCAATACTTTCCATGTATTTTGTTATTTGCTACTCTCAACAATCTGAGAGGTAGGTATTATGGTCCCTATTTTATAGATAGAAATACTAAAGCATCAATAATAAGATCAGAATTATAGCCCAGATCTGATTTTTACCTTGGCCCCAGTCAGTCTCTCTTCTTTCAATTAATGATGTATAATTCTGCCATACTAACTTATATAACACACATCACATATGCAATCATGCCACTGTTGTTTTTAAAAAACTTCGGAGGCAGTTTTCCACTTCCTTGACATGTCAAATTCCCTAAAATATATAAAGAAGGCCCCAATAATTTACCCCAATATACTGTTGATTTTACTACCCTAGATCTATGTCAGAGGTAGAGAGAAAATTTTATAAGAACAGAGCAAAAAGTGATTCAAGAGTCTAGAACTAGAATATATAACATTTGACTTGGATCCTGAAAAACAGATTCGTTTTTACCAGCAAAAAATGAGGGAGAAATTATTCAAGGCAAAAAAATGTATTACTTATTACAAAATTACTATTTAACACACATTGATCAACAGATGTAGGCATAGATAGATAAGGATAAAATTAAATATCACTATCAGAAGACCATCACTTTTAATAAAAAAAGACTATGCACAAATATATAAACTGAATGCAAAGTAAAACAAATAAAAACCAAGAGTTGGTACATATCATGGCCTTCATTTTGTTTAGAGCATCTCAATAATATCAAAATCACCAACAACAAAATAACATTACAGGGTAGTTTAAAACAAAATTATTCCCCTTATGCCTCTGAATAATTAAATGGCATATATAAAATTTTAAAAAAAAGTATTCCTCAATATGTAGATATACACACATATATAGGTTTATATCTATATAGATATATATAGATGTATTTCTATACACAAAAACATGCATACATATCCAGATACACTAATAGTATAGAATATCTATGGAATATAGATATTCTGGTCTGTGATCATCCGATAACTAAACCCTTAATAAATGTAAGTGGTTCCTGCTTAATGGAAATTAACAAGTGAGCTGAGGGATGAATGGATAGCTGCTCTATGCTTAACTCTCCCCTTTAAGGTCAGTGAGACCTATCACCTGTCATTCTCCCTTCTATTTTATGATACCACAGTTATTCTGAAATATGCTACAGTTTTTAAATGGGCCACTACAAATTAAATATGTCAGTGTTCCTTCTTTTCCCTGTTCTCCATTATATCCCCAAGACAGGAATACATAAGAGAACAGAGCGATAGGGAATACAGGACTGCATATCACATTTCTTTGAATTTCAAATATATTTGGACCATACACATTGACTGTGATCCAAAGAATCTAGGATGGAACTGAGAGCAAGTTTTGGAGGATCTTCTTTTGTGTAAATTGAACAGATGAAACTGCTGTTGAACTGAACCCCCATAGTAAGCGCTAACCACTACTATTAGACACATGGTAATGGTTACTAGACAAATGCCTGACCCTGCAAGGTACTCAGTGCTACTATCCCAGGTGCTGCAGGGAATAGAGAAGGAGGCAGGCTTAAAATCATTTCGGAGAAAGAAAAAGACATGTGAAGTAACAGTTCCCTAAGTGCCAAACCCTTGAGGAAACATCTACATAGAGAGAAGTAATTAGTTCCAAAAAAAAGTCATCTTATATATGAAGAGATTTTATCACATGTAAAAAAAACCCCTCTCATCTTCAAAAACAGCCATCATTTTTCCATTTTGGGTCTCTGTCACTCTTTTTAATTGATGTATTTTTCCTTCTCTTGAAGACTGATAAAATGTGTTTTCATTAACATTTTTGTTATGACTCTTCTGATAAAAAGCTAAATGACAAGTCAGAGATTTATTATTTAAAACTTGAATTTAGTCAATCCAGAATGACTAAGAATAGATTTTTATAGTGGGATTACCAAAACATTTCCAATAATATAGAAGAGAAAGCAGCATTTTAGAAAGATTATTTCCTTTGTGACCTTAGCTTTTACATTAATTTACATCTTCTTTATGGATTCGTAAATCAAGTTCTATAAATATTATCTCCTCATCTATGAAAAGTTCTTATGCATAATAAGGTGTGGTAAATCTGCATAATTCCTTTTATGAACATAGAGTAATTGACTTTGTATGAGATTTTAAAGAATTAAACTGAGCAGAATCTATTCTTAAAGGAAGATGAATACAAATTTCCTCCTCATTGGAAATTTGGCACCAGTTTCATAGCTATTAACTATACAACAAAAAATTACGAAAATAGCTTCTCACAATATTATTAGGATAGTTATTAAACTAAATTCTTTCAATGTTAATGCTTCCAATTTTCATCTTTCTTAGTTACTGCACAATATTTCACAAGACTGATTTATTTTTGCATACTGATTCAGGGAAAAGTTATGTTTGGTGAGTAAATTATACCTCGATAAAGTTGATTTAAAAACAATTTGTACAAAACAGGGGCACCCGGGTGGCTCAGTTGGTAAAGCGACTGCCTTCGGCTCAGGTCATGATCGGGCTCCCTGCTCGGCAGGAAGCCTGCTTCTCCCTCTCTTACTCCCCCTGCTTGTGTTCCCTCTCTGGCTGTGTTTCTGTCAAATAAATAAAATCTTTAAAAAAAATAATTACAAAAAATTTGTACAAAACAGTTTAAATAAGTGTGTGTGCTTAGGCATTCCATATACTTTAATCTATAGACTAAGAATATTAATCTTTCTTTCTCTTCCATGTTCTTTTTTTTTTTTTTTAAAGATTTTATTTATTTATTTTAGAGAGCAAGAGAGCAAGTGAGCATGACTGGGGAGGGACAGAGGGAGAGGAAGAAGCAAGCTCCCCACTGAGCAGGGGGCCTGACTATCTGGAGCTGGATCCTAGGACCCCGAAGGTAGAGGCTTTAACCCACTGAGCCACCCAGGCTCGCTTCTCCCCCATATCTTAATCCAGTCTGTCTCCAAGTCTGGTCACCTCCCTGGAATTATCCCTCCCATGTGTCCTTTTCACTCCAGTAGCTCCTCTCACCCTGTAACTATCAGTGTCATGATGATCATGCTCCAGTCCATCTCATCAATACATTCTTAAAGTTACTACCAGAAACATTTAACTGTAACACTCTTCTTGGGCACCTGGGTGGCTCAGTGGGTTAAAGCCTCTACCTTCGGCTCAGATCATGCTCCAGTCCATCTCATCAATACATTCTTAAAGTTACTACCAGAAACATTTAACTGTAACACTCTTCTTGGGCACCTGGGTGGCTCAGTGGGTTAAAGCCTCTACCTTCTGCTCAGGTCATGATCTCAGGGTCCTGGATGGAGGCTTGAGGCTCGAATTGGGCTCTTTGCTCAGCAGAGTGCCTGCTTCCTCCTGTCTCTCTGCCTACCTCTCTGCCTATTTGTGATCTCTCTCTCTGTCAAATAAATAAATAAAATCTTTTAAAAAATAACAAAATAAAACACTTTTTTGTTGTTGTTGAAATTACTTGCTCAGAGACACGTGAGGATTGCCTATTTTCTCATATTGTCTAAAAATCTTCTTCTCCCTGGACATTGATCTCTGCTCTAGAAAGAAGATGCCCTTGCACATTGTCATGCCTATCTCCACCTTTTCAGAACTGTCACCAGAACCGGAAATGTCTTCCTCCTCTAAAATCAGTAAACATGCATCTGTGTGTACTTGAGTGTGTGTTCTATAATCCTTTCTGTGTATAAACTTTACACATTAAATCTACAGTTTACAAGATTCTGAGAGACCAAACTTTCAATGAGTTTTCATGACAAGTGTGTTTCCTTTTCTGTCACAAAGTGCAGGGCTACAGCCTTTTTTTTTTCTGTGACAAATCCATGATGCCCTCCCCAACACACACCAGTCATCTGAAACTTCTGGGAGACTGCAATTTTATTAAAACCATTCAAATCACTAGCTCATGCCTTGATCTGTATTGCTACCATTAACAACTCACTAGCTCTTTACTCCATCTAATCGATAGCAGGTTGTAAATGTAAATTATATCAGAATTTGCTTAATTCTTCCCTATTTGATTTAATCATGCCAAAAATGTGCAATATTGGGAAGTTGATTATTATTTCTTTCATTTTTGGAATCAGGAGACAGAAAGTCAAGAGACTGAAACTTCTTCAAGATCACAGGACAGATAAATATTAAAAATAGGTCCTGTAAACTCACATTCATATTCTTTTTCCTTAAACAAAATCTGACCTCTGCTGTTTCCTAAAGAAACAAACCTGGCCTCTGTTTATTGTACAGATATATATTTTTTAGCCTTATTTAGATAGTTACATCAGCTATCATCCAAATAGGCCAAAAATAGCTTTGTTTTAAAGGATCTCTATGTCAATGTATGAGTTCAAAATTTGAGCTACTAGAATTAGTACTTCACACACACAGACCCACACAGAAGAAAACAATGAGCATGCTAAAACCAAATATAATTTTATCTTCTAACAGGCTGAATGAAGCATAAATATGACAAAGTGTTTTTTCGAGAATAATTATCAGCCTTCTTTTCAGACTGCATCAGGTTCTGCGAAGTCAGTTTGAATATAAATGCAAAATACGTTGACAGGAACACATTTAGAGAAAAGCAGTAATACTACTAAAACAGGTTATTAAATTATCTTTTAATAACTTTATAATAGCAATGTGATGCTGTGGAAAAAGTCTAGGAATGCCAATAAAAATCTTACGTGTCTGATTTAGAAAACGATAATACAATTTAAATCAGATCAAACTTTATAAGAAATACCATAAAGTGAGTTATTCTGCTCTAGTGTCTGCTGGAAATAAGGAACCATATAAACAATTAGTTTTTACTAGTTTTACTAAATACATTTATAACATGTATGTATAGAAGAGAGGAGCAGTGTTAGTATATTTATGTTTTTTATCTTGAGATTTGGCTTAGGATGCTCATCTGATGTTACAAATTTTAAAATATGGTTTAAATTGGAAAGGGAGCATGTGTATGCATATTTTGTTACCTAGGATTTGAATGTTTATAATATTTGGTATTTTCTAGTAATATGTTTTAGGTGTTAGCAGCTCATATGTGAAAACTCTAAATACATTGAAAATAAAAAGGAAGGATTTGTGATGACATTTGAGCTAAGTATGTATGAATATATTGTGAGTTTGCATGATTGATCATGTGCCTACGTACAATTGTTTTCACTTTGGAACACACTACTCTAGAAAGTAGACTGCAGTAGATTGCAAGGATGATTCTAATTTATATTTTCTTCTATTTCTGTTCTTTGCCACATACTTTGTAGTGTACTTCACAGAGTGATGAGAAGTGTAATTTCTCAACACTGGGCTTAGTCAAGTGACTTACTTTGGCCAATGGCATGTCAGGAGCTGTGACATAAGTAGATGTGGGAAAGAGCCTTGGAAGATCAAGTTTGCTCAATCCTACTCCTGCCATTGTCATGAGGTAGACATACTCGGCATTGCTTATTGGGTCTAGAAACATGAAGGACCCACAGAGCACAGCAAAGTTGTCCCAGTGGCCCCAGCTGAAGCCTGATTAAAACAGCAATAGCTCTCCTTCCACTGGATATGAGCACATCTGAGATGAGCCAAGTCCCAAACTCAGAACTTGAGAGCTGTTATAATAAATGATTGTTGTTTTATGCATAGTTTTGGCGGTTGCTTGCAGTGAAACAGCCAACTGATACAGTGAAGATATGACTTCCTCAATCAAAATTTCATTGTGTACAAATGAAGAGAAAACGGAGCAGCTGCCTATTCAAAACAACAGGAAAAAAGCTGCTTGGAGAATGTTTTTGGGGTTTCTGCTCCTCACAAGATCACAGTGAAAATGATTATAGTACAGATACTAAGAAAAGTTTTGTCTACGGTTTTCTAAGTTACATTGCCCATTTTATTAATTTTCTCATGTGACTGTCAAAAATACATAGTGAATGGGGCATATATTTTAATTCATATTTTTAAAGATTTTATTTATTTGTTTGACAGAGAGAGAGAGATCACAAGTAGGCAGAGAGGTAGGCAGAGAGAGAGGAGGAAGCAGGCTCCCTGCTGAGCGGAGAGCCCAACATTGGTCTCAATCCCAGGACCCTGAGTTCATGACCTGAGCTGAAGGCAGAGGCCTTAACCCACTGAGCCACCTAGGTGTCCTTTAATTCATTTTTAAACAGAAGCCCTCTACCAGAATCAACAACAAACCCAAGAGTTCTTGATTCTAGTTCATTCCCCTATCCTTGACTTGCCCAGGGAACATTTTTGCACAATAGAATGTAACTGCAAAAAGCAAAGCAGGAAGCCCAAATGACAGTGACAAATATAAACAATGTTGTCACATAGTAGCAGTGAAAAAATTACATTTCTGAAGACTGCACCAAGTAGATTCATTCAAGACTATGGCTCAGGCAAAGGGCAGGTTTTGAGAGCTGCTTGGAGAGTTCATTTTACAATATAAATTCAAAGCATCATACTGAACTCCATTCTAAATCAGGCTTCCTGGTCACCTGCATTCCCTAAGCCCCCAGAGGCAATTTTTTCTGAAAGAAAAAAAAAAAAAAAGGATCATAGGAAAGTACAGTTGAAACAGTTGGGAACGTACACGTTTACAAAGAGGTTGACTTCAGTGTCTGAATTCTAGAAGCAGGGCCATTCTCTTTGAGGATGTCAAATACATTGTATTTATACTTTATCTGTCTTCACATCTACAATCAGGTTATCTAGGTAATTCATTTCAGTAAAATACCTTCTTGTGATGATATTGTATAGTATGAATTGAGAAGAAAATTAACTATACTCACTCCAAATTTTTTCCATGAAGAATTATTTTCCAATAAGTAATATAATGTTCTATGTTCCAAGCACTTGCATGAAAAAGAAAATTCATGTGTGACTGCTGGCCACCTGTATCAAATATACTATAGGCAAGTGAAAGGAGTTATTTTTAAAGGAATTATGTAGATAATTCCTATGTTAAGAAATAGTTCTTGAAATATCTCTAATGTTTTATTTTGTACCAATGATTGGCACAAATTTGGTCCAAATGCATCTGGTTTAGAAAGAAGAAAAATCAAGGAGAAATGTAACAGGAAAACCTCTCTCAGAGTACAAACGACAATATCTGGAAGTCCCAAGGTGTTGAAGAAGGAAACTTTGCAGAGAAGTTTGGACTTCAGAGACTGTAAATGCCACAGGCTATTAAAACTGTAAAGATTGCTTCTCGAAACTGTTTATTTCTAAAAGTGAGTGGGGAAATCTTACAGCTGAAAGGAACCAGAATAGAATGAGAATAGAATGAGTCTTCAGTGTCTTGGGATTCACAGTTTGCTTTTCACCTTATTTTCTCACAGTAGAAGATGAAAATACAAGAGTTTGGCTCAGAAATCCAAAAGGGAAGAGGAGTTGTCAAGTTCAGTTAGAAAGACTAGAGTCCTGTCCCAAGTTTGCTTGCTTTGGGGGGTAGTGGTATTTATTTATTTATTCATTCATTCATTCATTCACGCATTCATTCATTCATTTTTTATATATTTATGTATTAATTTTTTGTTTGTTTCAAGTTTTTATTTCCAAGTTTGTTTTTATGTTCACTGGAATTGAGTTGGTTGTTTTGATGTGTGAAAACTCTTCAACCTGCAAAACTGTAAGATCCTGAAGGAAAAGTTTTTAGTAAAAAAAAAATAAATTAAAAAAATTTTAAAAAGCTCTTCTTTGCACAGTCTTTTGTAAAGCTAAAGGTATTATCAATGCATATTCAGTGTTATGTTGCATCTGCACAGAAATTAAATATGAAAAAGGTATGACTGGTCTAAACTTATTTTTAGAGGCATTTTTATGTATTACCATTGTTTTACTATTATTACATTTTGGTGATGAGAGGTTGGAAAAAGAATCAAGTAAGTTATCAAGATATGTCTAAAATTTTTCTTTCTTTCTCTCTCTCTTTCTTTCTTTTCTCTTTCCTCTCATGTCTCCTCAACACTTCTCCAGAGTATCTGTTTTTGGACATCCTCTTCCAGGATCCCTCTTGTAAGCAAAACTGTTTTATAGGTTAACCGTCTCAAAGTGTCTATATATTAAATATTGAATGGAAAAGAACCCAGCTGCACCTGGAAATCTAAGGTGCAGGGCTTTCTTCTAGCTTTCCTCTAATTATGTCCTATAGGAAATTAATAACACAGAATGCTCCAGATAAGAATGAGTTTCAAGGACACCCGGGTGGCTCAGCTGATTAAGCGTGGGACTCTTGGTTTCAGCTCAGGTCATGATCTCAAGGTTCTGGAACTGAGCCCTGCAAAGAGCTCTGTGTTCAGCCGGTAGTCTGCTTGAGAGTCTCTCTCCCTCTGCCCCTCCTGGTCATGTGCTTTCTCTCTCTCTCTAAAATAAATAAATAAATCTATTAAAAAGAATGAGTTTCAGAAGTGGTAGCCATGGTAATGATAAAGATAGAGAGGAGAATTCAAAATTATATATTCCATAATAAAAATCATAATCGCAAAGCGCCGTCATTCAAAAAATATATATAAGTTCCCCTGTAACTGGGAACTTAAAGCAAACTGCCATCCCACCAACACAGTCCGCAAATGAAATAATTTAAAGTACCTCAACCAAGACCATGATCTGTTTCTAGTTCTATTCATTTGTGATAGCACGTTCTCTTAGAAATCATATAATTTGTTCCAAGGGTGGTCGTCCTCCAAACTGGAAATTAGGTATTTTGCTCTTACTTCTTTTCTTGCCTTCATGAGGAGACCATTTCTACCCTAATGACTCTGAAATTTACATCTCTGCCCTAATTTCTTCTTTCTTTGTTCACTTAGATTTGTTTTAATTCAAATTCTACCTTATGCTGTTTCCCATTTTACAGAACCATCACATAAATATAAAGATTATCATTGTTCCTTACTCTAAACGACAACTTCTGCCTAGTTTGTACCACACTATAAATGGTGGCAAAAGCAAACTTTCAACCAGTTTGCAAAGTTTACTGTAGAAAAGGAAACTAATTCTTTACTTTCAATTTTCCATCTGGTAACGCTACATCAAGTGTCATAACCTCAGTCAAGGCCCACAGTTTCAGTACATCACACAAGCAGTCACCCTTGTTTACTTACTTTAAGAATCAATGCTCTTCATTCACAGCTCACTTGTAAAGGACAAGTGGTGATGATCTAACTCAAATATTAACCATGAACTACACAATTCTTCAACTCACTCCTTCAATTACCAGAGTTTACTGTCTGACATGCTGAACGTTCCTGTTCTGAATTTTACTATAACACAACTTGCTTTTCATTTTTCCCTATTGTTTCAAAACACTATTTAAGTCTTACACTCTTCATCAAGTATTCCATAAAATATCCCACTTGATTTTGAACACTTTACCACTTTATCATCTCATATAATCTTTAAAGAGAAGTTTGGCTCAGTATGTAACTTTGTGTTTTCTATGTAAGCTATGTAGCTGTATTCTTGAAAAATAGCCTTTCTTCCTGAAAGATACTGATAAACTTTCCTAGATAAAGTGTGTATGGTAATTTGCATGGTAATATTTTTAAAATAAAATAAATCAATTTTAATTTTTGAGACCAAGCTATTTTTCAAATATTTGAAAAAGTAAATTTTCTCTATCTCCCATTTCTATGGACTGTCCATATAAAATATGAGTGTATCTTTTCCAGTGAAGAGTTTCCTACTCAACATCAGACATCAACATTTATTCATTGAAACAATTCATTTAGGTACCCAATGAACATTTACTGTCCACCTACTGTAGCCAACAATGACCTTGAGTTGTCTCACACATTGAGAACAATGAAGTCAGACATCTCCCTGCCCTCAAAGAGTTCTTGTTACAGTGGGAGAAACAGAAGATCAGTGGAAAAGAACGAAAGTAAATCTGTTAAGAGCTGTATGTATCCCCCAAGAATTCATATGTTGAAGTCCTAACACCTACTATGCTAGAATGTGACTGTATGTGGAAATAAGACTCTTAAGAGTTAATTAATTTAAAATGAGGCCATCAGGGTAGGTCCTACCTCAATGTGTCTGGTATCTTTTCAAGAGAAGGAAATTAGAACATATTGAGAGACAGTAGGGATATACGTACCCGGAGAAAAGGCCACGTGCAAGCTAAGAAAAAAGGCCTCAGAGGAAACAAACCCTGAAGACACCTCCAGTCTTAGAGATCTAGCCTCCAGAACTGTGAGAAAATGAGTATCTGAAGATTAAGACATCGAGCCTGTAGAATTTTGTTACTCGGCTGTAGGGATTTACTTGAAAGCCCGTAGGTGGTATGAAGATTTGAAATCTTCAGTGAGGTCTTCACAGAGCTGCCCTTGTCTGACCAAGAGTAACAACATCTGGGAAAAGAAGCTATCATAAATTCCCTCCCGGGAAAGCAATGACGAGTAAACCTACCATAAATTCCCTCTCTGGGAAAGTTTCATGTCCATGAACAACAGGGAAACACCACTCACACCTGCATAAACAAATATATCTCAAACTTTCCTGTATCCCATCTGTTCTAAAAACCCATTTTTCTTTTGAAGAAAATGATTTGTTTTTCCCATAGAAGCCTTTTCTCTCCCTTTCCCTTTCCCTACTAAATAAGGGAAGATATGCCTCTAACTTTAGCCACTTAGCTAGCTAGCTATTACTTTTTTTTTCCCCATATACACGCATACAAACAAACCTGTTTTATCCAGTTTATCTATCGTTTATCAGTTTAATTCGAAACCCACTCCCCTTCCCAGGAATGGACACTAAGAGGGTGGAGGCAAAAATTTTCCCTCTGCAACAAAGCCCTAGCAATCAAATATAACATCCAATAATGATGCATACTACAAAGGGAAGGAGACAAGGGGATGGATGCTATCCATGAGTTTAAAGGCCACCTTTGAAGAGCTGACATTTGAGCTGAGATGTGAATTAAAAGATGATTTGAGGGAGCTGACATTTGGGCTGCTAACTGGATTACAAGATGATTTGGGGAAAGATGAACTCTAAAGTAGAAAGCCCCTAAGGCAAGGCAAGCTTGATGTGCTCTGGGATCAGAAAGGCCAGAGTGACTACAATGTGGGATGAGCGAGGCAGGCTCTGTCGTTGGCCTTGTAGGCAGGGTAAGGAGATTGACGCTCATCATCACTCTGAGGCAAGCTAATGCAAGATATAAAGCAAAGTCAAGTTTAAATTTCTGAAAATATTTAAAAAGCACACTCAGAGGATTTTTTTCTAAATACTCCCCAAGTACAATGTTGTAGTCATCTTATTCAAATGGAGTAGCCATCTTTTCCAAAATCCTATTTGAATTTTGAATCCTTGCCCATACTTTTCAAATAAAAATGGCATTATTATACTTTATTTTACAGAGAGGAAATTCATTTCTAAACCCGCTTTTCAAAATGAGCAGCATTCCCAGAGGTAAGCTGTACTATATCTTTCATCTTTTATCCCATTTACACCAAATTGTCTTTGTATTTTGTAGTCCTTAAAAGCCCATGACTGTTTGGCTAATTGGACTAGAGAATAAACATAATGGATGCTTTCAACAGATAATTTCTGATTTTTTTTGCTTATATATTTTTCATAATATGGTTACATAATATGGAAACACTATCACAAGGATCTATCAGATAGTATTAATTTAAAAATTGTTTGTTATTAGTGAAGTAAAATAAATGAAGTATATTTGGAAGGAAATTATTCAGAAGGAAAATATCAGGTCCCTAATATAGAGTCCCTAGCATAAATGTCAAACATCTGATGATGGTACATTTTACACATCTCTAAGTAGGAGCTGTAAAAGCGTACCTTGATTTTATTATTTGGTTATCAATTGGATATATTATAATATAACATGAATACTAATCACATTCTCATTTGATTTATGATGGCAAACAGATTTAAAGGTCACTCACAAATGTAGGTTGGTGAATAGATGTTCGCTGACACCTCTACAAGAGCATTTATGCAGCAATGGGCTATACCACTTCATAAATACATTCTGCATAGAAATCCAATTGGTCTTTGGGATTCAGTATTATATCTATTCAGTATGTATTAATTCTTATTATAATATGGACATCGCAAGGCTCAAAGTAACTGTGACTCTTTAGAGCAACTAGTTTCCTGAACTATTCTGCCTCGTAATAGGTTGTTAGTTATAATAATAGATTTAATATCTGCATTCATTGTCATACTTATTGCACTTAATTTTTTTTCTCTGACTTAGGTCTTTTATATCCGGCTGTCATTTTCCAATTTAATTGCTTTGCAAAATGTGCAATTATAGAACTGATCAAAGCTGACAGGTACTAAAATTCTTGGACTTAAACACATTTTGTCCCCAAACTAATAAGGTTCTTTGCATAATGAGAACTGCAAACTCATTTGTCACTTAGAACACAGAGAGGAGAAACAGAACAGGCAGAAATTTATAGTGATTTCAACTTTGTGCTGGGTACTGTGCCACTTGTTCTGAGTCTTCATGGAATCTTCACAGTTCTCTCTTGAGTTGGTTATAATAACAATGTAATTCACAGTACCAGCCTTTTAGAAATCAAACTGATATGTGATATGTAAATTGCTATCCACAACGAAGTAAAATTTTTTGACCCAAAGTCAGTAGAATGAGAACACATTTAGCTATTTTTTCCAGAAATAATAGGAAAAAAAAATAGAATAGCCATAATAAGTAAAAAGGTAGCAGTTATAGTTGTTAGTTTTCCCACAGTTTTGCAAAACTGCTTGTAAACCTTTTAAAAAAAACTGAATCTTTTTACCATTCTATATGGTGGGAATTAAACTGATTTTTATTTTAAAAGTAAAAATATTTTTTTAAAGATTTTATTTGACAGAGAGAAACACAGCCAGAGAGGGAACACAAGCAGCGGGAGTGAGAGAGGGAGAAGCAGGCTTCCCACCGAATAGGCAGCCGGATGCGGAGCTCGATCCCCAGTCTCTGGATCAGGACCTGAGTTGAAGGCAGAGGCTTAACCACTGAGCCACCCAGGCGCCCCTAAAAATATATTTTTTTAAGATATTATGTATTAACTTGAGGGAGAGCCAGACAGAGAGAGAGAATGCAAGCACACAGAGGCAGAGGAAGAGGGAGAAGCTGACTCGCCACAGGGCTCAATCCCAGGACCCCCGGGATCATGACATGAGCCGAAGGCAGACGCTTAATGGACTGAGCCACCCAAGAGCTGTTATAAGTAAAAATATTACTATGCAAGTGCTTTTTCAAAACCACAAATCACTTTCAAAGTGAGGGCTTAAGCCTAGGACTTTGATATCTAAATATTAGCTTTCTTACTATAGCATTTTGAGAAAATTATGGATCTTTACTCAGACATCCCACAACATACTTTGGTGAAAACTTTCTAGTTGAAATCTGAAGGCAGGTACAAAGAAAGAGCTTCTCCGTGCAGGGCTAGCTCACATTTTTAGCACCTTTATCTTGGCTCTATTCACATCACCTTCTCCCTGACAGGGTCAACTTGCTCAGACCTCCGGAACTAAGCACCTAGCACCTGAGAGTCGCTTGAGATGTTTTTGTACTATGTGACTAACACCAACACACTAAGATGTTTCCTGTAATTTTATTGTTTAAGTGATGATGAAGATGTAGAACATTTGTATGCAAGAACATTTTACCTGATATTCAAAACATAGATCTTTAAAGAAACAAAACATTCCAAAAGTGATTTATAATCAACACATTCAAATATTTCCATCACCAAAGAATGTAGAAACACAAATCATTTACTCAGTTCAATAACTTACACTTCATTCTCCCTAATTACTATCTAGACATTTTTTTCAATAGTGTTCTTATAAAATAACAATACTTTATCTCTAGAAGCAGAAAATTAAAATATTTAGGCAAAGAGAAGTGGAGAAATTAGAATGAACTTAAATACAATTCAGAGTAAGAGTAGGTTTTACGAGGTTTTTGCTTTGCTTTGGTTTTGTGCTCAGCATATGAAAACAAGGACTCTTTGGGAGGGGAGATTTAAAGTAGATTTTCAGTGAATTTACAATATAGAGAAGGGATGGAAAAATATATAAACATGAAAAGTATATTAGTTAGCTATTGGAAAACACTAAAGAACGATGCAATACTCACTTCCTTAAGATTTATTATTTAACTAAAATGCATTTTGTCAATGATGAAAAATGCTTCATTATCTGGGTAGTATTAAATTTTCTAAAGATTTTAAGGCACATATTTTAGTATCTTTAGCATCATTAGCCAAAAAGTCAAATTCACCTACAGATTGGTATCATTCAAAATTTCAATCCCTGTAACATCTCATATCTGTGTTTCAGTCTCATAGATGACAGATTGCTTGAGTCTCTATCAACTCTAGTATTTTTCTCTCTCATAGTTTAAATAATAGGCTGCTGCTTCAGATCAATATAGCAAGCAGATTAAGCTGTGAAGCTCCGAAAGATAAAGACATTCTGGTGTTATCCATCTCATCACATAATCTTCCCACCATTGCTTCAAGAATTAAATGTTTGCCTTCATGATTATCAGATACATTCAATCATAAATTAAAAGAATAATAGACAATATATTTACAAATATTTACTATTTTCTTTTTGGTACATTTGTTCACTTACACCTCACTTCATTCCTGTGATTTATATATTTCATAATGAATTGCTGAATATTTTATTTTGATAAATATCACTAACTGTATACTATACAACAGCTATTATGAAAGTGTTGGGGTATGAAAATGAGCAAAAATAGCAAAAGATCTTTACACTGAGAGGAATTAGACTCAAGCAGGGGCCAGAGAGCAAACATAAAATGGAAAAAATCACATAAATAAAGGCAAAACTATAACTTTAGTAAGCATTAAAAGGATAATATAAGGTTCTATAAATGCACCTAACAGAGGGATTAGAATGTGTCATGTACCCAAGTGGCAAGGGTCCTGTGTTGATTGAATCAAGGGTTAAAAAGGGGGGTTAAATGGTATATTAGTGTCCTTGGGCTACTACAACAAAATGAGTGACTTAAAACAACAGAAATGTATTCGCTTACAGTTGCAGATGTTTAAAGTCTAAAGTAGATGTGTTGGCAGGGCCATGGTCCCTCTGAGACCTCTTCCTTTGCCTCTCCCTGGTTCCAGTGTTACTTGAATTATGACAGCTTAACTCCAATCTCTGTCTCTCTCATTGCATGGCATTTTCCTAGGTGTCTCTAGATTCTTTCAATATTCTTGTGCATTGTCTCTGTATCTGAATTTCCCCTTCTTGTAAGGACAGCAGTCTTATGGGATGAGGGCACATCCTAGTAACCACATCTTTACTTGATCACCCTTGCAAAGAACTTATTTCAAAAGAAAAGAAAAGAAAAAGATCACATTCACACCTTCACAGGTAGGTACTGAAGATTAGGACTTGAGCATATCCTTATATCCTTTTGGAGGATACAATTCAACCCATAACAAAAGGTGTGGACAGTATTTTAGGTAAAGATTGTGGTTGGAAAGCACCAGATGCATTTGGGGCACTGAAGGAAGAGACTATATGCTTAGATCAAGGAGAAACATGACATGGTATAATTTGCTGATGAAGCCAGGGATCTGGAGCCCAAGAAAAATCTAGTCAGTGCATTTAAAAGGTTTGGAGAGAAGATGATTTAATTTTTATATTACAAAGAGAAGTTTGGCTCCAGTGCTTAGAATAGATATATGACTATGTGTCAGGCTGTCAAGGGACATTTAATGTGGGAAAGGTCAATCTAGGGAGACCAATTAAGAAATCACTGGAATCATACAGATGAACAACAAGTATATTGGGATCAAGATACAACTCAGAAGCAAATTTGTAGATTTTGAGAGAGATTATTAAACTACATAAGAAAGATGAAAGGGTTAATGTTGACTCTCATATTTCTAAATTGTGAAATTAAAAATATGATGGTATTGTTTTGGGGTTGGAGATCAATGTTAGATGAGCCAAATTAAAGAGATCACAAGTTCAATTTTGGGTATCTTGAGTGTGGAGTTTCTTGGAGAAAATCAAGAAGACATATCTTGTAGCCAGTTAACCAAATATGTGGAACTCAAAAGAGGTATCTGCAGTTTAAAAAATTTCCAGGCCATCAGAATAACAAAGTAATTGAAGCTTTGTTTTCTACAGGCAGACCTATGTTTGTAAAATGCCATTTAAGATTAGTAACAATTAGGGCACCTGAATGGCTCACTTGGTTAAGCATCTGCCTTTGGCTCAGGTCATGATCTCCGGGTCCTAGGACTGAGCCCCAGGTCATGCTCCCTGCTCAACTAGGAGCCTGCTTCTCACTCTGTCTCTGTCCCTTCTCCTGCTTATGCTCTCTCTCCCTCTTAAATAAATAGATAAAGTCTTTAAAAAAAGATTAATAACAATGCTTTGAAAACCAATTAAAAACATTGTTAATTCATTTTTATTGAGAAAAACTCATATAATAGCAAATTATTCATTTTAAAGTGTACAGTGCAGTGGCACTTTGTACATTCACCACGTTGAATAGCAACCACTTTTTTCAGTCCCAAAATATTTTCATTATTCCCAGAGAAAACCCTGGACATATTCACCAATTCTATTCTCCTCTTTCCCCAGCTCCTGGAAACCACCAATCCATTTTCTGTATCTGTGGACTTAATTATCCTGGATATTTCAAAGAAAGATCACATATTGTATGTTAATTTATATTTTGTGGTATTTATTTTAAACACCAAGTAACTTGAGAATAAAATTAACTTCCAGCTTTTACAATCCTAGAGGCTTAGTTTCATGTGAACTTAGATCAAACAAATCTAGTAAAAATAGTGTTCCTTTATTTATAGCTAAGAACATACAGTTGAAAAGCATTTCCTAGGGCGGAATTAGAAAGTGTCACTAAAATAAATCAGTTTAATTAATTTTGCAACATCCATATATTTCACACTTAAATAGTACTTACTATGTCCCAGTATTATTTTAAGTTCCTTACAAATATTCTCTTGCTCCTCATTTCCTCTCTTCTAAGAAAAGTACTATTATTTCTTATTTTATAAATGAGGAATCTAAGGTAGAAGGAGATTAAATAAAGCACCAAATTTAACAGAGGTATTCAGTGGAAAATCCAGTCAGTCTGGCTCCAGGCTCTATTGTCCTAGGGTGACATAACTGTTCTTATTTGTGGACTTCCCGCTTCGTAAAAGGACTAGCTATTAACAACCATTGCCGTGGGACTGTTGGTGCCAGGGAAGGAATGAGGAGCCTCTCCTGTCCCAGTGACTCTTGGTTTGGCCTCATGGCATATTTTGGTCACTGAAATAAGCAGGTATGTTATGTACATGGTTCTGAGCAAAGACTTTAGGAGCCCTCCCTATGTGTTTCCACCAGTTTTCTTTTTCTTGGCGCAAAATGGCATATACGAGGGGCACCTGGGTGGCTCAGTCGTTAAGTGTCTGCCTTTGGCTCAGGTTGTGATTCCAGAGACCTGGGATCGAGCCCTGCGGGTATTGGGCTCCCTGCTCAGCAGGAAACCTGCTTCTCCCTCTCTCACTCCCTCTGTTTATGTTCCCTGTCTAGCTGTGTTTCCTCTCTGTCAAATAAATAAAATCTTTAAAAAAATGGCATATTTGAGA
>PITA01021977.1:0-31427 GCA_004023965.1 Spilogale gracilis | reverse complement strand
AAAAATGATAGGATGAAAAACACCAATTTCATTAGTACAGCTTTTACCGTTTTCAAAATACTTTTACAAAATATCATTTGATTCTTACGCATCAGTTCTGTGAACACGACAGAAGAGACATTCAATTTCAGTCACTAACCTACTAATTGCTAGCTACAAGCTAGACACTACCAATACCAATAAGGTGACCAACCATCCTGCTTCACCTGATATTGAAGAGTTTCTTGGGATACAGAACTTTCATTGCTAAAACAAAGAAAGTCACAAGCAAGTCAGTATGGTTGGTCATTTTCTAGCAAAAATTAATATGGCATGGACACTGTCCTCAAGGAGCTCACTATTTATTACTGAGTCCCATGTTACAGATTTTTAAATAAATGAAGCTCAGCTAAAAAAAAAAAAAAAAAAAAAAAAAAAAAAAAAAAAAAAAAAAAAAAGTTGGGGTGTGTCTTGCTGGCTCAGTCAGTAGAGCACATGACTCTTGATCTCAGGGTTTTGAGTTCAAGTCCCACATTGCACATGAAGCAAAAAAAAAAAAAAAAAAAAAATCTGGCTAAGTTAAATTATTGACCTAAGGCCAAACATCTAAAAAGAGAAACACAGACTGGCCTTGTCCCCTATATTACACTATATCTGAAAAAGAAAACATTTTTCTCTTAAGACACATGAATTTTAATGAGTTAATTTTCTCAAGAATATAGGCAATATACATATTATATATAAATTATAGAAGGAAATTTAAAATTTCAAGCCAGTCATAGGCTCTGATAATCTTACTGTCCTTGAAAAAAAAGAAGAATCTAACATGTTTCATTTTACTCTACAACAGTAAACATAATTATTTATATATATAGTTATATAATTAAAACATATAATTAAAATATAAAATGTATGTAATGTAATGCCAAGGACTTAAATTAGGTTTCTTATACTATGCTAGTATATTTTAATTAACATTCATTTGTTAGTATTTGTGTAGTGTTTACTACATATAAAGATTATCTTCCCAACAATTTTCTGATACCAAAAAGTGTAGCATTTATATACCATAATCATAATCATGCCCACGTATGTCCTTTTCCAGATTCTAAGCTCCCTAAAAATCCTGTTTTTGTATTCACACCGCCTAGCAAGCACAGGACCTGGCACTTTGATGTAGTCATTCAAAAAAAATATAGATAGATAGATAGATAGATGACGTAAAAAGCAATAACGAGTATAAAATTCTCTAAAAGTTTACAATTCAGACAGTGATGTACATAAATAACGTCAATGATAAGCTACAAGATAAATATAACATGACTGGTATAGACTAGTAAGTTACTAGGAATTTAAAGGAGAGAGACACTAAAGAAAATTCTTTATAAACATAATTCTCACACTATTAATCTCACTTTTTTATTTTAAAAAATTTTACTTTTTTATTTAAAGAAGAAATCCAATCCCACATGATATCCCACATAAAACCTGAAAACGTCAGACAATTAGATGGAAATTTGTTCCAGTTATAGCAGTAATACCACCACCACCACCACCACAATGAAAAAAGAAAAACTGCAATCCCAAATGCATCTACATGGACTTCAAAATTACACAAGTTAAGGATCATTTCTACCCCAAAATACTTCCCAAACATGTTTTCAATCAGTACCACCACATTGGCATCGCAAAAAATGTTAAAGGGACTTGTTTACATTGAAACAAAAGAACACTAATTCATATCAGGAAAACATACAAAAGTATAAATCTAACTGGAAAAGTAAACATACAAATTCAGAATAATCTAATGCTGCAGAGGTGATAATCATTTATACATCTAGTATGAAAATTAAAAGACAAAACCAGAAAAAATGAAATATACAATAATTTTTAAATGAATACACAAGATAAAGAGGTAAATTGTGACACTGAAAACATAAAACATGGAAGAGTAAAAATGTAGAGCTTTAGAATTCTAGCTTTCAAATTTAAGTTATCAACTTAAAATAAGCTACTATAAAAACAAGATGCTTCATGTAAACTCATGGTAACCACAAAGCAAGAACCTATAGTAAATAAACAGAAGAGAAAGAAAAAGAAATTGAAGCATAAAACCACAAAAAGCTATCAAATCGCAAAAGAGAGCAAGAAAAAAATACCAAAAAAAGCCAGAAAACAGTTAACAAGATGACAATAAGTCCATATATATCAATAATTTCTTTAAATGTAAAAAGACTAAATTCCCTAATAAAAAGAAATGGAGAGTGGCTGAAAAAACCAACTATATGCTGTCTTAGTCTAAGAGTCTCACTTCAGCTTTAGGGACCTATACAGACTGAAAATGAAGGTATGGAAAAAATATTCCATGCAAATGGAAACTAAAAGAAAGCTAAAGTAGCTATACTTCTTTTGTTTTGTTTTTTTTTTAATTTTTGCATTTACATAGCTTTAATAGAGTGTATCTGAGTAGTTCCGGGTGCTATAACAAAATACTATAGATTCAGCAGCTTAAACAAGAGAAATTCATTTTCTTTCTTTCTTTTTTTTTTAAATTTTATTTTATTTTTTCAGTGTTCCAAGATTCATTGTTTATGCCCCACACCCAGTGCTCCATGCAATACATGCCCTCAGTACGCACCACCGGCTCTCCCATATCCCCACCCCCTTCCCTCTAAGACCCTCAGTTTGTTTCCGAGTCCAAAGTCTCTCATGTTTCGTTTCTCTCCCCGAATTACCCTACTTTCCATTTCCTTTCCTTCTCCTACTGTCCTCTATATTACCCCTTATGCACCACATGTAAGTGAAACCATGTGATACTTGACTTTCTCTACTTGGCTTATTTCACTCAGCATAATCTCTTCCAATCCAGTCCATGTTGAAAAGTAGCTACACTTCTATTGGACAAAAGAGACTAAAACAAAGAAGACAAAGAAGGTAATTTTATAATAATAAAAGGATTGGTTTAACAAAAAGATGTAACATTTGCAAATACTTATCCAAAAACAATAGGAATCCCTAGATATAGAGAGCAAATACCAAAAGATGAAAAGGGAGAAATACGCAGCAATACAATAACAGTAGGAAACTTCAGTACTGCACTTTCATCAGTGGATAAATAGATCATCCAGACAGAAAATACAAAAACACTGGACTTCAACAACCCATTAAACCAGATGGACTTAACAGACATTTGCAGAACATTTCATCCAAAAGCAGAATGTGTATTCTTCATCTGTGCACATGTAACCTTCACCAAGAAAAATCGCCATTAAACAAGTTTGGGGGCAGGGGCAGAGGGAGAGAGAGAATCTTAAGCAGTTTCCACACCCAGCACAGAGCCCAACACGGGGCTCAATGTCACAACCCTGAGATCATGACCTCAGCCAAAATCAAGAGTTGGTTGCTTAACCACCTGAGCCACCCACCCAGGTGCTCCAAGCCACAAAACAAGTCTTTACAAATTTAAGAAGACTGAAATCCTATCAAGCATCATTTCCAACAATAGAATGAAACTAGAAATTAATTGCAAAAACTGAAAAATTCACAAATATATAGAGATTAAACATACTACTGAACAAAAAATGCATCAAATAAGAAATCAAAGACTAATCAAAAATTATATTAAGAAAATAAAAATGGAAGTATAAAATATCAAAATTTATGGGATATTGCAAAAATAATTCTAATTAAGTCTAATAAAAAAGTAATTCTAAGACAGAAGTTCATAGCAATAAATGCCTACATTAAGAAATAATTAACTCAAATAAACAACCTAACTTGACACCTCAAAGAACAAGAAAAAGAAGAATAAACAAAGCCTACAGTTAGTAGGAGGGAAATAGCAAAGATCAAAATAGGAACAAATAAAATACAGTTGATCCTTGAGAAACACAGAGGTTAGAGGAGTCAACCGCCCATACAGCAAAAACCCACATAAACATTTTGACTCCCTCAAACTGAAATATTGATAGCCTCCTGCTGACCAGAAATCTTACCAGTGACATAGTCAATTAACACATATTTTCTGTTATATGCATTATATACTGCCTTCTTACAATAAAGTAAGTTAGAGAAATGAAAATGTTATTAAGAAAATCATAAGAGGGACGCCTGGATGGCTCAGTTGGTTAAGCGACTGCCTTCGGCTCAGGTCATGATCCCGGAGACCAGGGATCGAGTCCCCCATCGGGCGCCCTGCTCGGCGGGAAGCCTGCTTCTCCCTCTCTCACTCCTCCTGCTTGTGTTCCCTCTCTGGCTGTGTTTCTCTCTGTCAAATAAATAAAATCTTAAAAGAAAAAAATAGAAAATCATAAGAAAGATACTGATTTAAAAAAAAACTAAAAATGACACAAATAAATGGGAAGCTATCTTATGCTCATGGATTGCAAGAATTAATGTTGTTAAAGTGTCCATATAACCTTAAGCAATCTACAGATTCAATGCAATCGTATCAAAACCCCTATACTATCATTTTTCACAGAAATAGAATAAACAATCCTAAAATTTGTATGGAACCACAAAAGACCCCAAACAGCTAAAGCAATCATGAGAAAAGTCAAAAATGGAGGTACCAAACTTCCCAATTTCAAACTATATTACAAAGCTATACTCATCAAAACAGTATGGCATTGGCATAAAGCAGACACACTGATCAATGGAACAAAAGACAGAGCCCAGAAATGAACCCACACATGGATAGTAAATTAATTTATGACAAAAATCAATGAATATAAAATGAGTACAGGACAGCGAGTAAAGAATTAACGAGTACATGAAAAGGTGTTCAACATCACTAATCATCAAAGAAATGCAAGTCAAAACCACAATGAGAAATCACCTCACAGCTGGTAAAATGGCTAAAATAAAAAACATAATAACAAGTGTTGGTGAAGATGTGAAGAAAGGGGAACACTGGTGCACTGTTATAAATGTTAAATTGGGGAGCGCCTAGGTGACTAGTTGGTTAAGCGACTGCCTTTCGCTCAGGTCATGATCCCAGAGAGCAGGGATTGAGCCCCGCATCAGGTTCCCTGCTCAGCAAGAAGCCTGCTTCTCTCTCTCTCACTCCCCCTGCTTGTATTCCCTCTCCAGCTGTGTTTCTCTCTATCAAATAAATAAATAAAATGTTTTTTTTAAAAAAAGAAATGTTAAATTAGTACAGTGACTATGGAAAACAGTATGGTGGTTCCTCAAAAAATTAAAAATAGAACTACAATGACTCATCAATTCTACCTCTGGGTATTTATCTGAAAAAACAAAACTACTATCACAAAAAGATATCTGCATCCTCACTGCAACATTATTTACAACAGTCAAGGCATTAAAAAAGCCTAAAGTGCCTATTACACACACACACACACACACACACACACACACAGCATAAAAAAGAAGGAAATTTTGCCACTGCAACAACATGGATAGAGTGTGAGGGCATTACACTAAGTCAAGTCAAGTCAGACAAAGACACATACTACGTGATATCACATATATGGAATCTAAATAAACCAAAACCTCATACCTATGGAGAATAGATTTGTGGTTGCCACAGGCAAGGAAGGTAGGATGTGAGCAAAATGGATGATGGTGGTCAAAAGGTATAAACATCCAGTGACAAAAGAAGTCCTAGTGAAGTATTGTACAACATGGTGACTACAGTTAACAATACTGTATTGTATATTTGAAAGCTGCTAACAGTAGATCTTAAAGTTCTCATCACAAGAAAAAAAAAAACGTAACTAGGTGCAATGATAGCTATTAACTAAACTTACTGTGGTGATCATTTTGCGATATATATATAGTGAATCATTATGTTGTATACCTAGAACTAATATATTATACATCATTTATACCTAAATTTTTAAAAAATGTTTTCTTACCCCAAGTACCACTCTAGACCAAGAAACAAACCTCTTTCTTATAGGCTCTGTCATGTCCTCCTGACTGACGTTAAGGACTGTATCTAACACATAATACAAGCTCAATAAATATTTTGTGGAACAGGCAAACATGGACCAGAAAGACTGCTTATTAAACACTTACATTTAAATTAGCAAATTACTATATTTAGAAGAAAATTTCATTTATTATACAGTCTTTCTTTTTCAAAATACTATTTATCATTTTTATAAGCAGTGTTCAAGTCAGAAATCCTCAGCTTTGCGATTTTCCCAAAATAGGAAGTAAATTCTACCCTTTTCCTTAATTTTATGCCATGGGGAAAAAAGCAAGTAAGTAGCATATTTTAAACTGAAACACTAAATGGAACCACTTTAATTAAAAGGATGTCTAAAAGAAGTGGCAGGTTTTTCTATCAATTATGATTCAATTAAAAACAATGAGAATTAAATTAGTATAACATTTCCTAAAAGGTGTCTTTATGCCCTTATTTTTCTTTAAATAATGTCCCCTCTTCCCTTCAAATGTTTTCTCCCAAATGGGTATCAGTACTCCCTTTTATTAAAGTCCATCTATTCACTTAGACCACAGCACTTGCACCACCCATGTCATTCCTACAGCCCCTATCAGGCTCTGGACAAAGATACAGCCCAATCACAGGTGACTGACAATCTGATTTAAAGAAGTTAGTTCAATAGGCTGGCTAGCAACCCTTGTAGCTTCTCACCTATAAGAGATATTAGTTAAGCTATTAGATTCCACCCCCTCAGGAATTTGAAATAGCATATACCAAGAAAATGATGCAGTTAGAAGAAAGAACAAAAGTTAAAACAGAAATACCAAAGAAGCGTTGATGACCATTAAGTGTGCCCTATTATAAACACTGAGGAGTAAAAAGAAGCTGTAAGGTACAGAAAAGATATACTCAGTACAGATGAAGAAGTTAGAAAGCAGTAAATTGAAAATAGAATAAATCTACAAATACCGTACTTGAGGCAAGTTCTGGAGAACTAGAACAAAATGCAATCATTGCTGAGGACCTCTGGGGAAGAAAACAAGCAATTAAAAGACAAGAATATGATGCTCAAAACATTCCAAAGTAGAGTAGTTAGTGTTCACAATTTACAAAACAAGTAGAGAGAGAGCTCAAGATCTTGTTGCTTTTAACTCAGAGCCTAACAATTGCCCTTTTATTGTGCTGTTTCTCTGGGTCACGCTTAAGTCTTCAAACTATATCTCATCATCCTACATAAACACCTTTCAAATATGCATTCAGGTCTTGCACATTTTATAAGAATAATCCAGTTGTTCTTCAGCCCAACTGAACAACCCGATGACCTTATATAAATATTGGTATGATGCTTGCAAATAATCTTAAACTCCCAAACCAGGAGAGCTAAAAAGGTGACAGATAAATGGAAATTGTGAGAAACAGGTGGTTTCTCCCTTCACAGAAGTATTTCTGAAACAAACACAAATGGTAAAATCATAGTAACTGCCATGTTCAATAGTAGTGGCATTTCAGAATTAGTGCCAGTCCATGAATTATTATGGCTCACAAAAGGATGAATAAAGAAATTGAGAGTGATAGTTTAGAAAGTTACAATAATTTCATATAACTACATTTTTATTATATTTTTTAAAATACTAGTGTGCAATGGATTCAAAATTTAGGGGTAAAAATATCCTTCAAAACAGGTAATCTGAGAAGCACTGCTAAACTATGTAAAACAGAATTAGTTTTATGATGCAGCCATATGATAATATGAGAATTTGTCATCTTGTCCAACTGAAAGGATACTTCTGAAACCTGTATTTCTGAATTTGAAAAAAATTTGAACATACCTGCAAGGTAGTGAGACACCATTATTCATGAAAGATTTTTTTCAGTTTGTTCTTTGGAGGATACTTACTATATACTACTGAACCACATGGAAAAGTAATCTATTTTTTTCTACACTACAGAGAAATGAAAACTGATACCCTGTGGTCCAGGATAAACTCAATGTTAGCTCTTTTGAAAAAGGGAAAAAAGGAAATGGAAAAAATTTTAAAGATATGGAACACAGATTTCCTGAAGTGTGACAGTGGCTTAAATGTGAAGATAAGTGTATGCAAGAACGTGAGTAGATGGCTAGAAATTCAACACTGAATATAAATTTACTAATGGCATTATGTTATGTTAGGAAAATTTTCATATTTTTTAGAGATGCAAAGTGAAGAATGTGTGGATGAAATAACACAGTGCCCAAATTTGCTCTGAAATAATTTTAGCATTTCTTTAGCAAAGAAAAAGCAGAAGAGGAGGAGGAACTGCAGCACCACCATCAACGAGTTGCGGGAGCAACAGCAGCTATGGCAAAAATCTTAGTAATGGCTGAATCTAAGTAACAGATGTATATTATCCTCCTACTCGTGGGTATGTTTGACATGTTCTTTTTTTATTTTTTAAAGACTGTATTTATTTATTTATTTGACAGACACAGTGAGAGAGGGAACACAAGTAGGGGGAGTGAGAGACGGAGAAGCAGGCTGCCCGCCAAGCAGGGATCCCAATGTGGGGCTTGACCCAGGGACTCCGGGATCATGACCTAAGCCGAAGGTAGACACTTAATGACTGAGCCACTGAGCCGCCCTGACATGCTCTTAAAAAAAAGTCATCAAATTAGCTAGAAATGTTTATAGCCTGAAAAAAAAACCAATTTATTATTTTATTCCATCTAAAACACTTAAAAATTTAAAAATATAATATTCACATATTTATATTTTTTTTTACAAAGCGTCAAAAGGGAAACACTAAAAAGTACTTTTTTTTTTTAAAGATTTTATTTATTTGACAGAGAGAAACACAGCCAGAGAGGGAACACAAGCAGGAGGAGTGAGAGAGGGAGAAGCAGGCTTCATGCCGAGCAGGGAGCCCGATGTGGGACTCCCGGGGTCATGACCTGAGCCAAAGGCAGTCGCTTAACCAACTGAGCCACCCAGGTGCCCCTAAAAAGTACTCTTAAAAAGACTGTCACATACATGAAAAAATGTTCGTCATTATTCGCTATCAGGGAAATTCAAATCAAAACCACAATGAGATACCACCTTACACCAGTCAGAATGGCCAAAACTAACAGGGCAGGAAATAACAAGTGTTGGAGAAAATGTGGAGAAAGGGGAACCCTCTTATGCTGTTGGTGGGAATGCAAGTTAGTGCAGTCACTTTGGAAAATTGGAGAGTCCTTAAAAAATTAAAAACAAAGCTACCATATGACCCTGCAATTGCACTACTGGTTATTTATCCCAAAGATACAGATATAGTGAAAAGAAAGGCCATATGTACCCAATGTTCATTGCAGCAATGGACACAACCGCCAAAATGTGGAAAGAGCTAAGGTGCCCTTCAACTGACGAATGGATAAAGAAGACATGATTCATATATACAATGGAATATGATGCCTCCATTAGGAAGGATGAATACCCAATTTTTGTAGCAACATGGACCGGACTAGAGGAGATTATGCTGAGTAAAATAAGCCAAGCAGGAAAGTCCAATATCATATGGTTTCACTTACTTGTGGAGCATAAGGAGTAA
This sequence comes from Spilogale gracilis, assembly GCA_004023965.1. NCBI lineage: Eukaryota > Metazoa > Chordata > Mammalia > Carnivora > Mephitidae > Spilogale > Spilogale gracilis. Next base: position 21,973 of record PITA01021977.1, on the reverse strand, counting down.
TATGGAGGACAGTAGGAGAATGAAAGGAAATGTGAATTGGGGTAAATCAGGGAGGGAGATGAAACATGAGAGACTCTGGACTCAGAAACAAACTGAGGGTTTTAGAAGGGAGGAGGTTTTGGGGGGTGAGCCTGGTGGTGGGTATTGAGGGCACGTATTATATGGAACACTGGGTGTGGGGCATAAACAATGAATCTTGGAATACTGAAAAAATAAAATAATAAAAAAAATAAATATAATACTGAATTGTTAGGGAAAAAAAAGACGGTCACAAAGCCATTTGCTGTAATTCAAGTGTAACTACACAAGTGCACTTGTTGTAATGAGCACCAGGTGTTGCACAGAACAGCTGGATCACTATAGTGTATACTTGAAACTAATATTACACTGTACATTAACTAACTGGAATTTCAATATAAGTTAAAAAAAACACAAAATGTAACTATACAGTTTCACAGCCATATTTTTAACTTGTTAATAATAAAAGCCATCTAAATAGCAGATATGTATCTTACTGATAACTTAGGAGCCTTTGGCTTTGTCAAATTAAGTTTAATTTCTCAAAGTAGTCAATTAGAGCTTTGTAATATCCTCTCTAATGCATAAAGCTTCAGGAAAACATAGAAGCCTTTTCTATCAGCTCCCTTCCTTGCCTATTAACCATAATTCAAGATATTCATTGTTGTTTTTTATTTCCTTTAAGAATATCAGAGATCATGACTGCTAAAAAAATTAAGAGAATACTACGATAGTAACATAACACTTAAAGCAATCACTATGGCCAAAAAGAACTTCTACAAGTTACTGATTTTTTTTTTAAAGATTTTATTTATTTATTTGACAGAGAGAAACACAGAGAGAGAGGGAACACAAGCAGAGGGACTGAGAGAGGGAGAAGCAGGCTTCCCGCTAAGCAGGAAGCCTGATGTGGGGCTCGATCCCGGGTCTCCAGGATTATGACCTGAGCTGAAGGCAGTCGCTTAACCAACTGAGCAACCCAGGCGCCCAAGTTACTGATTTTTTGAGAGGTGTGAACCTAATTATACATAAACCTTGATTTCTAAGAATTTAAACAACTGGCTTTAAACAATTCCAAAAATATTCCTCATTTAAAAGAAAAATAGTGAACAATGTTCCAACCTTTTTATTTTTACATATATTCCTAAAGGGCATAAAGAAGGCTACACCATACCATAGACAATAAAAATGCTTAATGTGGAAGATTTAATCTATTGTTATTTCAGACTGATTGAAGAATAACCTTTCTTAAAAAGAGCTGAAAAGCCTATATCTGATGAGTAACTTTAAAACCAATCTGAACCTCCTCCAAAGACTATCTTATAATCTTAAAAGACATATTATTAATATTTTTCTGCAATGTTCCCTCCCAAGACACCAAGAAATCAACCAGAATTTCAAGAACCAACATCCTGGAAATCAAACTTGGCGCTGATCTGGTTTAGCACATATTTGAGAATACCCACAACTCTTTTCCGGCCAATTAAGATATAAAACAAAGGAAATCTTTAGATTTTCAGAAAGCCTCGTAAACAAAGGTCCCAAGTAAACTTTGTTTAAATACTTGTGTTGAAAATGGAGAAATAAATCATTCATTCAACCTACCGAATATACTATCAGGATTAACTGAAGTCTACTAGGTACCAGTATGCTAAAAACTAAAGATACAAAAATTAGTAAGACTTGATTTGGGCCTTAAGGGAAGTTTCAGCAACCTGAGAACTGAGTGGAGAAAGGCAAGTTTGAAGAAACTGGCATTTTCTTCACTAGCCTGTATGAAAACTAAAGTACTCCAAAAGAATCCCAAAATGAACTATTCCAAATGACTACCAGATCGATCTCATTTCATATATTCATATTTTTATAAGTTCTCTAGAACAACAACACTTAAATCTTCTCATATGAAGGTGAGGGAAATACCTAACCTAACAAAAATCAATGGAAAAAAACCTGGAGAGATTACAAAAAGAAAAAAATCTACAACGACGGTAAGCATAATATAACATACTTAATGGATGATAAAGTGCCCTCTCAAACTGTCAGATTTAAGTTCTTAAAAATCCCCATGGTAGGAGAATTCTTGGATAAGGAACTCAGTCTTTTTTAGTAGGACTGTAAGACAATCTATAAACCTTCATATGTTTTACCCTCACCAAAATAAAAAAACAGAAAACAAAGAACATAGTATTAGCTACCAAAAGTATTTCCCTACCCTTAATTGGTAATAAACTATACTCTTTCAATTTGCCTTTGAAATTAAGAGAAAATGTATTACTGAGAAGAAAAAGACAATAATGGGACTAAAATGGGAAGGAAAGGAAGTAGATATTAATGGGAAGAACCTGCTGCCTCCCTTAGCTCATATTTACCCTTGCATTTTTGAAAGTTGCTTGAATGTTTCTGACATTGGCATAAAAGTTCTTTCCTAGTGGGTCTAGGGAGTTTTAAGATGTCTATGAACACTCCTTAAGGACATGAAAAATCATGTATGCAAATACATGTGATTTTCTGTTAAGAAAATCCATGGTTTTCATCAGATTCTCCCTTTCACATCCCACTTCACATTTGATGTGACGGGAGGAAGGTTAAGAATCAACAATCATCCAGATTTTTCTGTTGTGACAAGCCATTAAACCTAGGATTCTCTCTATCTTTTGAATATAGCATAGAATATAAACTGTGAACTTTTGAAAGCCTTTTTGCACTTCATTATTGGTCACAGTTATTCATTCACACTTCATCTGAAGGTCCATTCTTAGACTTTGCTTGTGCACTTTCTCCAAATAGAGACCTTTAAAAATCAAATCTGTACCTATTAGTTTCTACAAAAACCTTTGCTTTTTAAAATACATTGATCATGGGGCGCCTGGGTGGCTCAGCCGTTAAGTGTTTGCCTTCAGTTCAGGTCATGATCCCCGGAATCGAGTCCTGCATCGGACTTCCTGCTCAGCAGGAAGCCTACTTCTCCCTCTCTCACTCCTCCTCCTTATGTTCCCTCTCTCGCTGTGTTTCTGTCAAATAAATAAATCTTTAAAAAATAAAAAAATACATTCATCACAAAATTCTAGTTACCGTTTTTACAAATTAATAGGAATGTTTTGTGATGCTACAGCTCTCTGCTCTCTAACCTCAGAGCTTGCTTCCTTAGTCTGTATGCCATAAGCCTGACGATGGGAGAGTCATTCATAAGCCATCTTTGGCAAGAAGAGTTCCATACTCTTCGGAGACTGAGCTGAAAAAGATGCCTTTCATTTTACACTGTCCCAGCACTTTACTTGGAGCACCACTAGATATTTACCTTGGCAGTAATAGTTCTGACAGCACAACATTCTTTTTTGTCTCTTCTTGCCCAATATCATAAGGGCTACAAATACCACATGGTAATACACATAGCTCAATGATAAAATCTAATATATTTTCATGACACTTAGTATGTATGTGACCAATCGCTTAAGAAGCAACTGGCAGAAGAACAAAGGTAGAAACAAGTGACCCAGATGTCCAGCAGAGGTTCTGAAAAACATATACAGTACAGAAGTAAATCAACATTGTATCTGAATTTCAAATAAGGCAAACTCATAAATGAGAAAGGATTACTATACTCATAAAATAAGAGAGATCTGGAACGAGATCTGGTAGTCATTACACACAGTTTCCTGAAGAGTAACATTTTCAATGTGCTCTTTTAGTCAGAAAGGCCAACTGTAATAGTGGCCATTAACAGAAAGCATATTGGAAACAGAAAAGAAAATACTACCTAAGTCTATTTCATATAAAACCATCTTCTGACAAGAGCCAGACAGTGCATGTAAGTGAAAATAAAATTATTAAAAAGGTAAGGGTTGGTGGCCTCCCACATGAACATGAATCTTCAGCGTGGAAATAATGCTGAAAGATAACTGGTACAAATGCATAGGTTCCAAATGCAAAAGGTAATGATAAAGTATGAACATAGATTATTTCACTAAAAACAGCATAGCAGAACCAATGAAACTAAAAAATCTAGACTGGAGAAGAACATAAATGGAAATAGTACAGAGTAGATAATGATGAAAAGTTCTTTATTTTTTGTCACAATAATCCTGTGAGGAAAAACTTACTATATAGTTCAACAAAAATTCATGAAAGATTAGAGTGCAAAATGACCTTCCAATATTTAACTTTAAAAAATAGAGACTAATTAGATTTGGCAAGGGTATCTTTGCATTACTTTTGTTTCTACCAAGTTTATTTACTCTAAGTATCAAAAACAAATCAGAAAGAATTAGTGAAGTTCACCACTATCAGAAATACACAATTTAATATGAGGTTACAGTATTTTTACCTTTCCGGCTGTAGTTGTCAGTTGTTAAGCTTACAGCACCCACAAGATAAACATGCTTATGAAAATATTCATTCTCAAAAAATACACATGGATAGTAAGCTCTAGAACAAAATACTAAGTAGTAAGCTTTGTTTCCACAAAACAAAAACTTATAAGAAACAGATTTTTAAGTATATACTCTAGATCCTTCCTCACCAAGCAATGAGTAAAATACAGAAGAAACAAAAGGAAATTAAGTAATTTGTAATTAGGGAATCCTTTATTTATAATCAACCCCATTATAAAAAGATACAACAGTTTACCTACTTTCAATTTACTTTGGTAATTTTAAACAATCATTTTCCATTTTTTGGCAAGATTTCACCATTCTGCAACTTCATAGGACTAAGTAAGGGGAAATAATTTCACTTTCAATAAATTGCCCTTATCTACATACAAACATCACAGGATATGAGAAACATTATTTTCTATCTTTGGCTATACCATAATGATGTAAAAGGATAAGTAGATAAAGATATAGAGAAAAATCAAAAAGGGAATCCTATGACAATAAGCTCAACTACAGCAGGAACTAGTTTAAGTGTCTGCCAACATCAAGGAGCCACCTGATAAAACACACTGGCAGTTAGTTATATCCAACAGTAGTGCCTGTGGCAAGCAACCATGGCAAATTCTGACCCAGGTTCTGCCCAGGAAATAAAGCATCCTGATGTTGTGTTCTCCTCATTTTCCTCTGTTGCTCTGCTATAAAAGAGGCATGAGAAAGAGCAAGAAATTCAACTACTGCCATTATGAAACCACCTCAACCAAAAGTATATATTAAATAAATGTCTTTAACTTGATTCTGTGGTAAATATTGCATGAAGAACTCTATACCAGTGAAGAAGAGCAATGGAAAATCAAAATGGACAGACCACCTACTAAGCTGGTTTAGTCATGACCCCACCCTGCACAACCATGAGATCTGGCTAGACACCAGAAAAGTGGTTAAAACTTAGCTAAGAGATAATGGTTCTCTCTGGTCAGCTCAGGACTCCTCAAGCAGGGTGCCAACAACAGAGCTGCCACCCCAGGTGGGCCCTGATTCCACCTGGGCAGCAAAGAACTCCATTGGTGAGTCAAAAACAGAAAACCCAGAAGAGCACTGCGGTTTAAAAGCTGAGAAGAAATGTCTATGAAAAAGTCACCTATGGTGTCATTGGAGAATCCAGGTCTTAGGTCAACTAAAAATTTATTTTATTAAGGTTGGAAAGTTAATCCAGCTAATACTTACTATACTTCCTTTGGGACCTAAACAACAAATTTTGATGTGTAAGATTTAAAACTGATTTAAAATACTGGAAAACTGGAAGGCATCACCTTAAAGCAAAGTATCAAAGAGGATAGTATTCATTTATTTAATCGGCCCAATACTATAGAGCTACATAAAATATTTTATTCAGTGTGAATCACTGAATCTTTTATTCAAAACTGGGGGACTGTCATGACTAATACTTAACAGTTTACCTTTTGCCAGTTTGAATTTATGTTATAAAACTAGAAAATCCTAATTTAAAAGCTACATGAAGGGCACCGGGCTGGCTCAGTCAGAAGAGCATGTGACTTTTCATCTCAAGATCCTGAGTTTGAGCCCTAAAACTTACTTTAATAATAAATAAATAAATAAATAAATAAAACAAAAAGCAACTTGAGAGATGGATGAGGGGTGGGGGGAAGGGAAGAGTACACTGTTGAGTTTTTAGAATTAACATTTTATTTAAAAGAAAAAGTACACCTCATATCAAAGAAAGATGAACTGTTTTAGCAGAAATCATACAGAAAGTAGTAAACATGAAACTACCATGTTGCCTTGTATTACTAATTTTTAAAAATAAATATGCTCTTGACTCTGAGAAACAAAGTGAGGCTTGCAGAAAGGCAGGCAAGTGGGCAGCAGGGGTAACCGGGTGATGGGCATTAAGGAGGGCATGTGATGTGATGCACACTGGGTGTTATATGCAATTGATGAATCATTGAACACTACATCTAAAATTAATGATGTACTATATGTGAGCTAACTGAATTTAAATTAAAAAATAAAAATAAAAATAAATATGCAAGAGGTATCTTACATTAATATAGTTATGTCATGTACAGAATTTTAGAGGTTGATCTGGTGCCCAAAATTCTTTGATAAATCAAGTCTCTGTAGTAACTTCTCACAATTAAATTACAAACAGGTAACAGTTTTAATATCAAATGTGTGAAGAAAGGAAACAAACTTCCTATTACTTTATTTCGTTTTTAAGTTTTTATTTAAATATCAAAACACCCTGTCTTTAAAATAAGCTCATTAATTCCATAGGATTAATTAAAAATCCATCTGTTTTGAATATCAGTGAAAAACTGCTATTGGCTCCAGTCAAAGACATATTAATAAAAATCAATAGTGACCTGAATAAAATTTAATTGCATCCATGGCTAGACCCCCAATCTGGACTTCACCTTTATTTTAGGTACATTTTATAAATATGTACTACCTAAGATAAATGAGGAAACAACACACATTTATTTAACTGTGTCCTTACAAAAATAGAAGAGAGGTTTTTTGTTGTTGTTTTTTTTGTTTGTTTGTTTTAAAGATTTTATTTATTTGACAGAGAGAAACACAGCCAGAGAGGGAACACAAGCAGGGGGAGTGAGAGAGGGAGAAGCAGGCTTCCCGCCGAGCAGGTAGCCCGATGTGGGGCTCGATCCCGGGTCTCCGGGACCATGACCTGAGCCGAAGGCAGTCGCTTAACCAACTGAGCCACCCAGGCCCCCCAGAAGAGAGTTTTTAAACAACTTCATAATATTGGTAATTCTTTCAACTTAGACACAATGTTCATTTTACATTCTATTATCCCCAAGCAGACAGTTCCCTCTGAGACTATCTGTCCAAAAACAATGTTGCCCAACTTTGGCTCCTCCAAAATGTTCTCACTTTCTTTCTTGATCCTGCATGATCTACACCCATTTAAAAACTAGCTGGGGGGGAGGAGGGTGCATCTTGTGAAAAGAGAAGCCAGAAAATCACCACATACTTAGGGAACTATTTCTTCAGCCACTACTTGGTTACTTTGGGATTAACTTCTCTAGTCTCAGCTTCTTCATTGAAAAGAAATAGTCTAAAATATAAAATACCCTTCTATCCCTAAAAATTCTGCATCCATACCTCTTTAGGTCCTCACAGCTTTTTCTAAATGTTATTAATAAGATAAACAAAAACTCACATGAGAGCATTTCCAACACAAATGCACAAAGAATAAAAGGTCTTTAGGAAAACTAAAGTAAACCAGAACTCTGTAGGAAAGCAAGTAGAAGCTGGCCAGCAATCAATAAGGTCAATGTAAGTAAATATTCAGTTCCTTTAAGTGCCTTTAATTATTCTTTTAGAGCATGGTAACAAGGCATAATAGCAGGCACATCCATTAGTTTAAAAAAAAGTCAAAAGTGAAAAATGATTTTAAAAGTTTTTAAGAGACTTTTACATCATGAAACTTACTCTCATAAAATTTAGAAACATTCAAGCTAGAATGAGTTCAGTACTCATTGCATGGATGAGGACACTGAGATTTAGAAAAAGCTAATTCAGAACTTTTTCTGTGCTATTTCTAATTTGTCTTTTTTTTTTAAGATTTTATTTATTTATTTGACAGAGAGAGATCACAAATAGGCAGAGAGCAGGCAGAGAGCCCTATGTGGGCCTCAATCCCAGGACCCTGAGATTATGACCTGAGCTGAAGGCAGAAGTTTAACCCTCTGAGGCACCCAGGCACCCCTATTTCTAATTTGTCTTTAATGTTATCTCCTATAATTTCAAGTTTGTTTCTCCATGATAGAAATAAGACTCCAATGAAAAGTGATTCTTGTTGAGTCTAATGCTCAATCCACAAGTTGAAAATTAGTAAGACTGAGTACAACCCATGCTTCAGTTAACAGTAACTAGGACCAGCTTTCATGCTTGCTAAAATCCTGGATTATGAACTGTGAGTATTGCATACCATGGGGAATGTCGTCCAAAGAAATGCTTTTAAGTCAAGACCTCAAAGATTAAGAGGGGTTGATCAGAGAGAGAACACTTTAAGGAGAAGCAACCATATTTTCAAGAGTCCTAAGAGAGAAATAAGAACTACAGAGCCACTGTAGGTATGACCATGATTAGAAAGAGGTGACTGCCAAGGACAGGAGGACCAGATCACAAAGGGACTTCAGGCCTCATCAACATTTTAGACTTTATTCTAAACCACTAAAATAAAAAGGTATTATCAAAAATGCATTTTAGTTGCCATACAAAAAAATAAATTGGAGGGAAAACTCCAGAAAACAATAGAAAATGTATTCTATAATTTGAAAATGACTACTTACTTTTCCTCTTCAAATATTCAAAATCACATTCTGGGCCTCAGGAAACAACTTGTGGTAGTAAATAGCACAGTTAAAAACTAATATTATCAAAAAATAAAAACAGAACTACTATATGACCCAGCTATTTCACCCCTGGGTATTTATCCAAAGAAAACAAATACACTAATTCAAAAAGACATATGCACCCCTACATTCATTGCATTACTTACAGTAGCCAAGATGAGGAAACAACCTAAATGTCCATTGGTAAATGAATGGATAAAGAAGATGTGGCATGTATATATTCAACAGAATACTACTCAACTATAAAAAAGAATGAAATCTTGCCATTTGCAACAATATGGACCTCAAGAGCATCATGCTAAGTGGAATAAGTCAGACAAAGAAAAACAAATACTATACGTGGAATCTAAAAGACAAAACAAATGAACAAACAAAACAAAACAAAATTCACAGATAAGGAGAACAGACTGATAATTACCAAAGGGATACGGGGTTGGGGTGGAGGTAAAATGGGTGAAAGGGGTCAACTGTATGGTGATGGATGGTAACTAGATTTGTGGATACCCACTTTTCAGTGTATACAAATATCAAATTATGATGTTTATACCTAAAACTAATATAATGTTATATACCAACTTTATCTCAGTAAAAAGAGAAAAAAAGGAACTTAACTTCCAAATTGTTATTTAGCCAACACAATGATGTTGGTCTATCAAATGTTGAGATGATAAACCCCAAAATAACAGCTTTCATCTAATTAGTTTTGAAGGGTCCAGGAATACTACATACATTTATCAGAATTTTTATAAAGAGCTAGAAGAAAAAATTGTCCATAGATTCATCACTATTAATTTCAATACCTGAAATACTTAAGCAATGCCTCATTTCAAATGTTTTCTATTATATACTTAACAAAAATTGTGCCATAAGTTATAAGTTCTTAAGAAAGAGACAGTGTACATATTGTCATTACAATTATTTGTAACACCACATCTCTTTATTTCTCATACACAACACAATTAAAAGTTAATAAAGAACCTCATTTTACCAGTGTTAGATATACAACTCTTCCAGTGAGGAAGCAAAAGAAAGTTCTTATTTTCAAGGACAAAAATCAAACTAATCAAAAGATTCCCACCAAGAACTCCCTGACATCAACTAATATTTCACTGATTAATTCAATAAAAGAAAATTCAGTATATATAACCTTGACCTTTGTGAAACAACTCATCTGTCAGGGATCTTTAATTTGCCATTCAAAATGACTAACCTAAAACATGCTGAAAACTGTGCAATGCAGATTTCTCATTTACAGTTAAAATGTAATTTTATAAGTCAGAACCAAATGGACAGAAAAATACTATTTATATATACAAGTTCAGTCTTGGAATACATAATTCTTTCTATAAAATCAAGATGTGAAGGTAAATGCTTTTTAAATTAATCTAAAAGAAAAAGTGTTTTAATTTTACTGGAAGTTAGGACATCTATAAAACAACAAGTTTAACAATTAGTCTGGAAAAACAAGGCTAAAACTACCTTAAGCAATAAATAATCATTAAATAGTCTTCAGATACAGGTGAAAATATTCTCACAAAAATTTTTACATAATTTCACCCCTACCATTCTGACAAAGTATTACACTCTAATAAAGACTATCCTAATCTTCACCTAGCAATATTTCCAGGCTGATATTATTATTCTCATTTCCTTGAATAATATCCATACTCCAGGGCCATTTTCCTTCTCATATTCAATATCATGCATGCTTGTATCAAGGTTCCTTTCTTCATATCCTGTCACAGTATCAATCACTGCCTCCTGTCCACTCAATCCACTTTTGATTTATCAGCCGCCGTCTTTCTGGACTCCATAACTCGACCCAAACCATTTTAACAAGACATTGACAAATAGCACCCAGTATCACATCAACCTGTTCCACTTAGTAAACTAAGAAACAGTAACTGTGACATCTCTGCATAAGTATTCCATTCTATTCCCCAGACTGATGTATATTAATGAGGAGATGGTATTTGAAATGCTTCTTCCATATCAGCATCTAATATGATCAAATTAGGAAATGGGATGATTTATTAAATTTTGTAGAGCTGAAATATTTCTTTATATCGCTATATGTGTGGTTTCAGAAAGTGAGCTGTTGCTTTCAATTTTTCTACTGAGGATGTGCCTGCATTTCACAGACGAATTATTGTCTTTAAAAAGATTGCAAGAAGGCAAAATGTTATTAAGCAAATGCTCAGTAAAACAAACTAAATCAGTTTTAAAATTCCTAATTTAATGTAAATCTTGGTTGTTTCACTGAAATTCAGTTTGTGATCTTATTAAGTCATATTTGCATTGTACTGTCTTGCTGTAGGACAGTTTTAAATTTATAGCATTACCAAGCAGCTTCACTTCTTGACTTTTAAGATGTATCCTCAATAAAATAATTGCTGTATAAGCACACATTTTGTTCTTATTTTCAGATATAAGACAAAATAAAGATCAATAGGTTAATAAAAGAATAAAATAAAAATAGAAAATCAACTATTTGGGTCACTTCCATAATTTTCATAATTAGATATTAAAATGTTTTTACTAAAATGCTCCCCAACTGAAAGCTGAACAACTATTTAACAGGCAGTTTAAACTTTAAAAGATGAAGTTGTTTGTAATATTATATTTGTATATGAAAAGGATAGTTAATATGTTCACCATAAAAAATATCAAAGTGAAAAGAATGTAAAAGTCATATATTTTCCACAGATTCTCATCTTAACTGATTTTCTATTTTCTAAATATCCATATATTCCAAAAGTCAAACTCTCATTTTAAAACAACAATATTTCCAAGTACAAAATTTACATTTAAGTCTAAACATAAGCCAACTTCAGCATAATGAGTTTATATATCCAACAGTTTTCTAATAGAGCCACCAATGACTTCTTTTGATTCATGGACAAATCAAAAAAGTTATAAGTAAACGAATTCTGAAGGAACTCTGATTGAATTCACCGATTAGAAAATGTGTAAAATTCAACAGAGCAATGTAATACAGGTAGTGTATGAGAAAAAGAAAACATTATAAAAACAAGAAAAGGACAGAACACCCAATAAAGAATTAATTGGGAATCCCAGATATTTACTGGCTAAATGTATTGAACATTTAAATTTTATCATGTGAACAACGATCATTTGCTTAATCACTTTTGTATGAAGTGCCCATCTTACAACTTTAAAGAGGCTAATCTAATTTTTAAGTTTAAAAAATTCAGTATCATTCAAGTTGAAAAATTAACACTGATACTATATTGTTAAAATAAAGTATAATTTTTCTCCCTAATACTTAATAGGTTAAAACACCAGAAATGTTCTCCTTTGTTCCTTAGGTAATCATAGCATGAAGAAAAATGAGAATTAAACTTATTTTTAAAATCTGTTAAATAAAATATGATAAAATAGAAGCAAACTCACAAGGAAATTGTAGTACATCATAAAAATAATAAGATTTTATTTTTTAAAGATTTTATTTATTTATTTGTCAAAAAGAGAGAAAGAGACAGCGCATGCACAAGCTGGGGGAATGGCAGGTAGAGGGAGAAGCAGGCTCCCCACTGAGCAAGGAGCCAGATGTGGGACTCAATCCCAGGACTTGGGATCATGACCTGAGCTGAAGGTAGACGCTTAACTAACTGAGCCACCCAGGCATCCCAATAAGATTTAAATAAAACAAAACAAAACAAATGCTAATGTTTTTACCAGACATTACAGTTTAGAAAGTACTTTGAACATACTTCATAAATGCATTTTCAGAAATTCAGTTTGTGATCCTATTATTGTGATATTATGTCACTTATGCCAATTAATATTTTTTACTTATTCTATTTGTAATTCCACACTCTTTTTTTTAAAAGATTTTATTTACTTATTTGACAGAGAGAGAGATCACAAGTAGGCAGAGGCAGGCAGAGAGAGAGGAGGAAACAGGCTCGATCCCAGGACCCTGAGATCATGACCTGAGCCGAAGGCAAAAGCTTTAACCCACTGACCCACCCAGACGCCCTGTAATTCCACACTCTTAATGAAAATTGTCTTAATTTTTTCTATTATACAGTAATCCCCCGCTTCCCTAATACCTTCACACCTGTAGTCTATAGGATACAACATGCAGATTTAAAATGTCTCATTCTAGGTTTGTCTCCTGTACATGCGTGTACACACGCACATATGCACAGGTCATGTGCTTGTCATCATTCCATGTAGCCTAAATGCTTCCTGAAGGCAGAAACCTATATGCCATTGAAGGGAAAAGAAATCACAGAAATATGACTATTAAAATATTATACTTTAAGGAACAGGAAAAAATATTATAAAATTAATTCATGAATTCCTCCAAATTTATGTTAGCTCCAAGTCCGGAGATAAAAGAATGTATCAGGGTGCCTGGGTGGCTCAGTTGGTTGGGCGACTGCTTTCGGCTCAGGTCATGATCCCAGAGATCCGGGATCGAGTCCCATATCGGGCTCCCTGCTCCACGGGAGGCCTGCTTCTCCCTCTCTCACTCCCCCTGCTTGTGTTCCCTCTCTGGCTGTGTTTCTCTCTGTCAAATAAATAAAATCCTTAAAAAAAAAAAAAAAAAAAGAACGTATCAATATCTGTGTACTTCGACATATTTGCAGCATGAAAGAGAAAAACAGGAAATGAAACAAAATTATTCATTAAAGAAATGGCTGATTTTGAATGCCATTCCTTGTCTTTATAAAATACAGAATATATAATATACATATACAATTTATATATAATAAGTAATATAAATTTAAAAACACTAGCAATTTTATACATATTTATAATTACTCTCTAAAAGTCTGACATTAATCAATCAAATGTGAAAGTATTAAGTTCCTACCAAAAATAAATACTATATCTATACTTATGTATTAAGAGGTGCACAGTTGTAAGATATTCCCTCATATCACACAAGTCTTCAATTTGACTTCCAGAATCAAAATCAAAATACATCTCTCTTAAGAGAAAAGATACATGCCAAAAAACCCAAATATTTATTAGTGAATGTACAGTTTACACCTAAATCTGCAAAAATCCTGAACACAACCTACACTTTATGGCTTGTTTGGACATAATGCAATATATAGCATTCTTTTAGCTCCATGTGAGGGGAAAAAACAAGCTTCCTGTGGAGTCTTCAATACACAGAAGTCACCAGGAAAGTTAAAAAAGAAATCAGGAGATGAATAAGAACAAAAAAGATGAAAATGTATTATAAAATAAGCCATAATCATCTTAGCAGGTAAGATAAAGCATTTGACAAAAATCAAGACCCACTGTTGCAAAAAACATTCTCAGCTAACAGGAAAAAAAGAGTCTTCTTCAAGTTTAAAAAGGGCAAAAACCCAACAGCTAACCTCAAATTTGAAGGTGACAGACACACGTTCATCCTAAGATAGAAAAAATGGCAAAGATGCCTAATCTCACCATTCTTCTACAACAGTAAAGTGAAAATCCTAGAAAACGCAGAGCCAAGAAAACTGAATAAATGGTACACAGTTTAAAGAAGACAAAACTGTCTCAACTTTTATGTAATATGACTGTTTTCACAGAAAAGCCAAACTAGTATACTAAAAATATCTACTAGATCTAATAAGAATAGCAAGGAGAGAAGATTTGAAATACACACACACATACACACACACACACACACAAATATACATTGTGTAAAATATACAATATATAATCAATTATACATCTATACATTGGCAGCAAAGTATTGGGAAATGAAATTTTAAAACAATTCCTATTTTCAGTAACATCAAAAAATTGAAAGTGGGGGCACCTAGGTGGCTCAGTTGGTTTAAATATCCAACTCTTGATCTCAGGGTTGTGAGCTCAAGCCTCAAATTGCACTCCACACTGGGCATGGAGACTTACAACTTTAAAAAAAAAATTTTTTTTTTTTTTAAAGATTTTTTATTTATTTATTTGACAGAGAGAAACACAGCGAGAGAGGGAACACAAGCAGGGGGAGTGAAAGAGGGGGAAGCAGGCTTCCCGCCGAGCAGGGAGCCCGATGTGGGGCTCGATCCCGGGTCTCCGGGACCATGACCTGAGCCGAAGGCAGTCGCTTAACCAACTGAGCCACCCAGGCGCCCCCAAAAAAAAATTTTTTTTAATAAATTTAGTAAAAGATGTATAAGCTGCTACACTAAAAACTATAAAACATTGTTGGGATCAATGAAAACCCAAAAAATAGAGTGATATACCTAATATTTGTAGATTAGAAGACTCAATTTGTTGATTCTCCTAGTCTAATGATTCAATTAACCACCTATAAAAATTCCAGCAGGACCTTTTGAAAAAATTCTACTGCTAAAATTCATATGAAAATATAAAAAATAATACGTGATTTCAAGACTTACTATAAAATTTAGTAATCAAAATGGCGGAGTACTGGCATAAAAACAGATCAGTGGAACAAAGTAAATATTCTAGAAATAGAATTCCTTTCATATGGGCAACTGGTATTTGACAAGGCACCAAGATTACTCTGTAGGAAGATGAAACTATCTTAAAAATTGTGTTAGACCACCATCTGGAATAAAAGAGGAACCTCTACCCATATTTCACACCATACAGAAAAAAATATTTTGAAAAATGACATCAACAAAAATGGCAGAATAGGAAATCCCTACCCCTGTTCGCCCTACAAACACAACAGCTTAAAAGCAATATACAGACCAAAATATCTTTATGAAAACTCTAGAAACCAATAAAGTCGAAGTACTCCAGGTGAGTGCAAAGCCAAGAACAGCTACACTGAAATGTTTAAGAGCCCGTCACTGTATCCACAATACTCCCTTCTCAAAGCCAGGACAATTCGGCTTGGCTTCTGACTTCTCTGTTGGAAGGTATAGGGATAGAAAAGAGTGGAGCCTGCATCCAACATTTCAGCTTTTCAGAGGGCTACCCAAGGGAATGGTTTTTGTCTTTCCTGATTCAGAATGCTAACAGATCCAGCACAGTCTGGATGAGTGACTGGGACTGCAGAAAGCAAAAGAGAAAGGCAGAGCCTTGCTGGGAAACTAGAGAACTTCCGGTACAGGAAACAATGTTGAACATGGCTCAGCCCAACGAGAAAAGGGTGCCTAAACTTGAACTTTTTACCTTAGGAAGGAAAACAGTAGAGATGTGTCCAGTGTTCCAGATTTTCAGAGACTTCCTGCAGAAAAAGATATATATCTCGGGGCGCCTGGGTGGCTCAGTTGGTTAAGCAACTGCCTTCAGCTCAGGGCATGATCCCGGAGACCCAGGATCAAGTCCCACATCAGGCTCCCTGCTCGGCGGGAAACCTGCTTCTCCCTCTCTCAGTCCCCCTGCTTGTGTTCCCTCTCTGGCTGTGTTTCTCTCTGTCAAATAAATAAAATCTTTAAAAAAAAAAAAAGAAAAAGATATATATCTTATCTGATTCAGAGTGCTAACGGGAAACTATCATAACTCTGGATGCCTGGAGGCCACTGACAACCAAGAAGCACAGGGCTATTTGTCCCTGTAGTACCAGAGAACCTGAATTGCCATAGATACACACTAGAGGGAGCAAGAGATTACAAACTCCTGTAAAAGAAATCGGAAAAATTCAAAATGGAAAATACAGGCACAATTCTAGAGAAGTTGAAACTTCCAGAAAAAGGTTTCAGAGGCCCCCAGAATCTCTAGTCAGACTGACTGGTGATTCCTCTGTACAAATCCAGGCCCTAAAGACTGAGATGGCTGATTTTTTTAAAGTTCCTACAATTCAACAAAATATTAAAATCATAAGAAAAAGGGAAACATGACCCAAAGTAACAAATTCCCAGAAACCAATCCAAAACAAAGAAAGCTCAGAAAGAGATGAATTACCTGAAAAAGAGTACAAATTAATTATCTTAAGTTCAGGGGTGCCAGGGTGGCTCAGTCAGTCAACTGTCTTCCTTCAGCTCATGTCATGATCTCAGAGTCCTGGGATCAAATCCTGAATCGGGCTCCCTGCTCAGTGGGGAGCCTGCTTCTTCCTCTTCCTCTGTCCCTCCACCTGTTTGTGCATGCTCATGCTCACTCTCTTTCTCTTAAATAAAATCTTTATAAAAAGAAAGTTCAATGTGATACAAGAGAACAACTATGAACAGATATTTACCCAAACAGAATTGGGAAAATGATGTATAAAAAAACAAAAATATTAGTCAAGAAAAAGAGACTATAAAAGAAAAAGTAAACAGAAATGGTGGAGCTGATAAATACAATAACTAAACTGAAAAATTCATTAGAGGGGTTCAGAGCAGACTTGATCAAACAAACAAAAAACACTATGAACTCAAAATCAAATACTTTGAAATTACTGAGTTAGAGGAGCAAAAGAAAAAACAATGGAGAAAGAGGAAAAAGCCTAAGGAAATTATGAGACAAAATCAAGCTGATCAATATACTTATGATCTAAGATGCATAATAAGAAGAGGAAGAAAAGAGGACACAAAGCTTTTTAAAGAAGTAATGGTCAAAAACTTTCAAGATATGAAGAAGGAAGTGGATATACAAATTCAAGAAGCTTAAGACTCCAATTAGGAAGAACCCAGACAGTCCCACACCAAGACTAATTTTTTTTTTTTAAGATTTTATTTATTTGACAGAGAGAAACACAGAGAGGGAACACAAACAGGGGTGGTGAGAGAGGGAGAAGCAGGCTTCCCGCCGAGCAGGGAGCCCGATGTGGGACTTGATCCTGGGTCTCTGGGATCATGACCTGAGCCGAAGGCAGTCGCCCAACCAACTGAGCCACCCAGGCGCCCCAAGACTAATTTTAACTGAACTGTCAAAAACAAAGAGGGAATCTTGAAGGAAACAAAAGTGACTCATCACATACAAAGAAACTTCCATAAAATTATCAGTAGATTTCTCAGAAAAAAATATTCAAAGCCAATGAAAAGTGGGATGATACATTCAGAAAGCTTTTATTTAAAAAAACTGCCAACCAACAATACTATAACCATCAAAACACTCCTTCAAAAATAAAGGCAAAAAAGACTTTCCCAGATAAATAAAAATTGAGGGAATTCATTACCACTAGGTCTGCAAGGGAATCCTGCAAGATAAATGAAAAACAAAACAAAACAAAACAAAAACACTAGAAAGCAATACAAAAGCATGTGAAAATATAAAGCTCAGTGATAAAAGTAAATACATAGGGGTGCCCGGGTGGCTCAGTCATTAGGCATCTGCCTTCAGCTCAGGTCATGATCCCAGGGTCCTGGAATCGAGCCCCACATTGGGCTCCCTGCTCAGCAGAGAGCCCGCTTTTCTCTCTCCTACTCCCCCTGCCTGTGTTCCCTCTCTCACTGTATCTGTCAAAGAAATAAATAAAATCTTAAAAAAGTAAATACATAAACAAATACAGAATACTGTAATACTGTAATGATGATAGGTAAACCACCTTTAGTTCTGGTATAGAATTTAAAAGACTAAAGTATAAAAAAATAACTATAGGGGCACCCGGATGCCTCAGTTGGTTAAGCAGATGAATCCTGATTTCAGCTCAGGTCATGATCTCTAGATTATGGGACTGAGCCACGTATCTGGCTCTGTGCTGAGCCCTGAATCTGCTTGAGATTCTCTCTACCTTTGTTCACCCTTCCCTATGTGTGCAAACATATACTCTTCCTCTCTCTCTAATAAGTAAATAAATCTTATTTAAAAAGATAACTAGAGGTGCCTGGGTGGTTCAGTCAGTTAAGTGTCTGTCTTTGGCTCAGTTCATGACCTCACGGTCCTGGGATCAAGCCCTCCATCGGGCTCTGGCTCAGCACTGAATCTGCTTAAGATTCTCTCTCTCCCTCTTCTTTTGCCCTTCCCCCTATTCACATGCATGCTTGCTCACTCTGTCAAATAAAATCTTAAAAGAAGGATAACTATAAAATTATGTCAGTAGATAATATTATATAAAAATGTCATTAAAAACAAAATACCAACAACTGGGGAAGATATGTAAAGGGTATACAGGAGTTATATTACCCTTGTGAGTTTTCATTAAATTTGAAGTTCTCAGAAAACAAAGTTTCCTATACACCAGCAATGAAGAAGTAGAATTTAAAAAACAATATGATTTACATTGGTGCCCCCCAAAAATGAAGTACTTAGGTGAAAATCTAACAAAATATGCACAATACCAATTGAAGGACAATTACAAAACTGTGATGAACAAAGTAATAAAACAACAAAATAATGAGGTATTCTATATTCATGGATAAGTAGACTGAAAATTGTCAAGATGACAGTTCTTCCTACCTTGATCTCAATGCAATCCCAGTTAATATCCCAGCAACTTGTTTTATAAATATCAACAGACTGATTCTAAACTTTATATGGATAAGCAAAAGACTCAGAATAGCCAATACAATAGTGAAGAAGAATAAAGTTGGAAGACTGACATTACTTGACTTCAAGTCTTAGTATAAAGTTAGAGTAATCAAGACATTACAGTATTTATAAAAGAAGAGACAAAGAGATCAACAGAACCATAGCAGCCCACATAAACAGCTCATCTTTGACAAAGGAACAAAAGTAATACAATGGAGCAAAGGCAGTCTTGCCAATAAATTTTCTGGACCAGCTGGACATCCACATGCAAAAAACAAAACAAAACAAAAAACACGTG
Organism: Spilogale gracilis; assembly: GCA_004023965.1. Lineage (NCBI taxonomy): Eukaryota > Metazoa > Chordata > Mammalia > Carnivora > Mephitidae > Spilogale > Spilogale gracilis. The sequence goes on along the minus strand of PITA01021977.1, from coordinate 2,546 downwards.
ATCCTTGACAATGACCTTATATCCTTCACAAAAACTTATTCAAAATGGATAAGACCTAAGTGTTAAACACAGAACTATATAATCCCTGTAACACAGAAGAAAACCTAGATGACTTTGGATATAGCAGGGACTTTAGATACAACATGAACGGCAAGATCCATAAAAGAAATAATTGATAAGCTAAAATTCATTAAAATTAAAAACTTCTGCTCTGCAAAAGAGAGTATCAAGAGAATAATACAACAAGCCACAGACTGGAAGAAACTACTTACAAAAGACATATCTGATAAAAGGAGTGTCATCTAAAATATACAAAGAACGCTTAAAACTCAACAATAAAAAAAAAAGTCCAATTAAAATATGGGCCAAAGACCTTAAGAGACAACTCAACAGGAAGATATACAGATGGCAAATAAGCATATGAAAAGATCTTCCACATAATGTGTCATGAGGGAAATGCAAATTAAAGTAATAATGAACTACCACTAAAAACCTATTAAAATGGCCAAAATCTGGAACACTAGCAAGACCTGCTGCTGAGGATATGGAACAATAGAAACAGACACTTTAGAAGATAGTCTAGCAATTTCCTAGAAAACTAAACATACTCTTAGTATATAATCCAGCAATCACGTTCCTTGTTATTTACCTAAAGGAGTTGAAAACTTAAGTTCACATAAAAACCTGAAAACATAGTTATAGCTGCCAAAACCTGGAAGAAACCAAGATATTAGCTTCAGGAGGTAAATGGATAAATTGTGGTACATCCAGACAATGGAATATTACATAACACTAAAAAGAAATGAACGATCAGACCATGAAAAGACATGGAGGATTCTTAGCTGCATATTACTAAGTAAAAGAAGCCAATCTTAAAAGACCACATACTCGGGGTGCCTGGGTGGCTCAGTTGGTTAAGCGACTGCCTTCAGCTCAGGTCATGATCCTGGAGACCCGGGATCAAGCCCCACATTGGGCTACCTGCTCAGCGGGAAGCCTGCTTCTCCCTCTCTCACTCCCCCTGCTTGTGTTCCCTCTCTCACTGTGTTTCTGTCAAATAAATAAATAAAATGTTTAAAAAAAAAAAAAAAAGACCACATACTCTATGATTCCAATTATATGACATTCTGGAAAAAGCAAAACTATGGTGACAATAAAAGGATCAGTGGTTGCCAGAGACTGTTCGGGGATAGGAGGAGAGTGAATGGGCAGAGGAATTTTAGGCCAGTGAAATTACTCTGTAAGAAACTGTAATGATGGATACATGTCATTATATATTTGTTTAAACCCATAGAATGTACAACATTAAGAGTGAACCCTAATGTAAACTATGGACTTTGCGACAATATAAGTTCATCACTGTAACACATGTACCACTCTGGTGTGGGGAATAACAGGGCAAGATATGCATGTGTCGGGACAGAGGCTATATGGGAAATATTTAACCCTTCCTCTCAATTCTGCTATGAACCTAAAACTGTTGCTAAAAACAAACAAACAACAACAACAAAAAAACTATGGGGCACCTCGGTGGCTCAGTGGTTAAGCATCTGCTTTCAGCCCAAGTCATGATCCTGGGACTGAGCCCTGAGTTGGGCTCCCTGCTTGGTGGGGAGTCTGCTTCTCCCTTCGCCCCAGCCCTGTTTGTGCTCGCTCACTCTTGTTCTGTGTGCTCTCTCTATTTTAAATAAATAAATATTTTTTTAAAATGAATAACTATAAAACTAGGTTTAATAGATGCACAATATATAAGATGTAATTTATGACAACAATAACAAAGTCAGGATGGCAGATGTAAAAGAGTACAGTTTCTGTATATAATTAAGTTGTTACCAGATTAAAATAGATTTTTCTAATTTCAATTTTTTACATAAATTCTATGGTAGTCACAAATAAAATAGCCCTTAGAAGATACACAAAAGAAAATAGCACATTAGGGGCGCCTGGGTGGCTCAGTTGGTTAAGCGACTGCCTTCAGCTCAGGGCATGATCCCAGAGACCCGGGATCGAGTCCCACATCAGGTTCCCTGCTCGGCGGGAAGCTTGCTTCTCCCTTGCTCACTCCCCCTGCTTGTGTTCCCTCTCGGGCTGTGTTTCTCTCTGTCAAATAAATAAAATATATTTTTTTTAATTGTTACTAAAATTTTTTTTTCCAGTGTTTCAAGATTCATTCCCCATTCCCCACACCCAGTGCTCCACGCTTTAGGTGTCCCCAGTACCCACCACCAGGCTCTCCCATCCCTCCACCCCCCTCCCTCCAAGTCCCTCAGTTTGTTTCTGTGTTCAAAGTCTCTGTTGTTTGGTTTCCCTCCCTAGATTACCCTAGTTCCCATTTGCTTTCCTTCTGCCACTGTCCTCCAGTTTGCCCCTCATGCACCACAAGTAAGTGAAACCATGCGATACTTGACTTTCTCTTCTTGGCTTATTTCACTCAGCATAATCTCTTCCAGTCCAGTCCATGTTGCTACAAAAGTTGGATATTCATCCTTTCTGATGGAGGCATAGTATTCCATTGTATATATGTACCACATCTTCTTTATCCATTC